>PISX010007738.1:0-86978 GCA_004024625.1 Mellivora capensis
TTAAAAAAAAAAAAAAAAAATAAGCGTGTGATTAGTCCAGGAGCTACACATGGAGCATCTGTATGTGGCTCCCTTACTTAAAGCAGAAGCCTTGTTCCTATGTCAAAAGATGAAAGGGGGCGCCTGGGTGGCTCAGTGGGTTAAAGCCTCTGCCTTCGGCTCAGGTCATGATCCCAGAGTCCTGGGGTCAAGAGTCCCTCATTGGGCTCTCTGCTCAGCAGGGAGCCTGCTTCTCCATCTCTCTCTCTGCCTGCCTCTCTGCCTACTTGTGATCTCTGCCTGTCAAATGGATAAATAAAATCTTTTTTAAAAAAAAAAGATGAAAGGAAATGAACATCCCTGTATTTTAAAATAAAATCATATGCTTAATGTATATTTACATTTTTATCCTGTCCTGCTTTAACTCACTTTACCATTTAATTACCAGTCCGGATGGCATTGCCTAATATAACTTCTATTTTTATCAGGAAAATGCAAATTAAAACATGATTCCTTAGACTGGCAAAAACTTGAAGCTTGATAATATCAGATTTTGGCATGGTTGTAGGAAAATAAGTATTCACATGCTGGTGGCCGACATCTTGGAGGACAACGTAGCAGTATCTATTAAAATTAGAACATGCACGCCCATGACCCAGCACTTCCACATCTTGGTATGCACCCAAAGCAGCTGTCTGTGTGCATGAGGAAGCTTGCACAAGACTGTTCACTTCAGCACCATTTCTACTGAAAAATTGGAAAAAGCCTTCATTCTTGTCCATAGGAGAATGGTACAGCTATAATATACTAGACAGCAATTAGAAAAGAAGGAGGTAGAGCTTTAGGAACTGTCATGGAGAAAGCTGCAAATGGTGTAGCGTGACACCATTTAAGGTTTTTCTAATAAAACAGAATAGCAACATGCTACATTTTCTGTGAATGCTTATAGATGTATAGGGATTTATAGAGAAACCTGGGTGGATGTGTCCCAAACCGTTAGCAGTAGGTACCTGGGTAATGGGGATGTATTCATGCCAAAGCTCAGTTTCCTCCTCTGCAAAATGGGGATGATAATTGAGCCCACTTTAGCAGGAAATTGTGAAAATTAAAGAATTAAAGAAGCTATGCTTGTAAATCAGCATGGTTTCTGGCACAGAAAATGCCATTGTTGGCTAGCGTCAGCAGTGGGGCTGGATAACGTAGGAAGGATGAGAAAGAACTGTATGCGGTGGTAAAAGGGGATTTTTTTTTTTTTTTACCCTTCAACTTAATGGTTTTAATTTTTTTAAGAAAATGTGAGTATCTTATTTGTGTGATCTGAAGTTAATTTTTGAAAAGGGGAATGATAATAGCAAAGCTCAGATTTTGACTACTTGGGAATCTGTAATATAAGTGGGGTTATGTCATTTTCCTCATTATCTTAAATATCCCCCGTTTTCTGTCATTTTCTGATGTTGCTTAACAAAAGGCAGTAGAAGAAAGCTTAGGGATCATCCAACTTCATTTATGTAGGTTAACTACGTATAAATAATTTAATAGGTAATTTACTCCAGAGTTGGCAGTATTCAGTCCCTTCCTTCTCCAAAGTAAATATCTTGACTAATGAAAGACATTCCAGTTTGAGTTTTAAAGTGCTTCCCCTTACTATTTGCTAAAACATTGTCTTGTTTTCCTTAACATCTATCCTTCTTAAGCTATCCTCCCTTAGGAGTTAATAAATTCTTTGATTATGGAGGGTTTTTTTTTTTCATATTTATTTCCTAGATTCCCATATCTTACAGTGGCTTTTGAGTCACTATTTCCAGATATCTCGGTATGAGTGAGAAGATTCTTCTGTATCCTATCACCTTCCTCATGGTTGGGTGAGCTTTTGACTTCATCCTTATCTATAGAGTTGAGGACTGATCGGAGACGTGTTTGTCTAAGTCATCACTTCCTGAGCACAATCAAATGACACTATAAAAAGAATGTTCTAATACGTTTTAGCAGGAAAGGAGAGTGGAATCAGACTTACGTGTGGCTACATCCTCCTCCTGCTTGCTGAGTTTGTGAGAGCTTCCGTCTGTCTCTCCAGTGCATTAGATTTCCGATGAATATCAGAGCATCCAATCTAGAATTGAAAACTTGGAGATTAGGAGATATCTTTGATTAGAGGAAATGCCCCAGAAACCACTGAGAGCTCTCTCTGGAGCAGTGGCTTCCAGCTGGCGAAAATCAGCACGTCACCCTGCCTCACAGCTCAAGTAGTTCCCTGTGGGCAGCCAGTGTTCTCCAAAGCACTGTAGTGATGGGCATTCAGAAACCGGGGACGAGTCTGTGATTCCATTTGTAACTATAGGTCAATAGAAAGGCTAAGTGCTCAGGACCACAATCACCATGTTACTCTAAATATTAGAGCATACCTATAAGAAATAAACTTATGTGAGGGCACCTGGGTGGCTCAGTGGGTTAAGCCTCTGCCTTCGGCTCAGGTCATGATCTCAGGGTCCTGGGATCGAGCCCCACATCGGGCTCCCAACTGAGTAGGGAGTCTGCTTCTCCCTCTGCCACTTCCCCTGCTTGTGCTGTTTCTCTCTCTCTCAAATGAAAAAAATCTTTATTTTAAAAAAATCAGAGAAAGATAAATACCATATGATTTCACTCATATGTGGAATTTAGGAAACAAAACAAACAAGCAAAGGAGATAAAAAAAAGAGAGCGACAAACCAAGAAACAGATTCTTAATTATTAAAAACTATGGTTACCAGAGGGGAGGGGTTGCAGGGTGGACTAAATAGGTGATGGGGATCGAGCCCCGCATCGGGCTTTCTGCTCAGCAGGGAGCCTGCTTCCTCCTCCTCTCTCTCTCTGCCTGCCTCTCTGCCTACTTGTGATCTCTGTCTGTCAAACAAATAAAATCTTAAAAAAAAAAAAGAAGTAAACTTTGAATCAATAATGTTTATTATACTAAGCTATAGACATTCCAGTAAAGGCATTCTCCTAGTTGGGACCGCTCTAAGAGTCTGCTTAAATTCTCACTTTTAACAAATAAAACCGTGTTTACTTCTATGACTCTACAGAGCGGCTAATATAATAGCAAAAGACCATGACTTTGAGTTGTTCCAATTTCCTAAGTTATTTAAACAATCTTAGCAATCTTGAGAATAAGGTAAAATAAACTGACAAGAATAAAGCTGATGGGGCGCCTGGGTGGGTCAGTTGTTAAGCATCTGCCTTTGGTTCAGGTCACGATCCCAGGGTCCTGGAATCCGTCCTGCTTCAGGCTCCCTGCTCAGCAGAGAGCCTGCTTCTCCCTCTCCCTCTGCCTGCTGCTCTGCCTACTTTGGCTCTCTATCTCTCTCAAATAAATAAATAAATAATCTTTACCCGCCCCTGCCCCCCCCCAAAAAGAGTAAAGCTGATATTCTAGACAAGGGGTCAAGCTCTGTGAAGTACCTCTTCTGTCTCCCCTCCCTCCTTCCAGGTAGAGGTTGGACTGGAGCTCAGGCTGGGGTTAGAATTGGGTGGGTTGTAGGGGACATCTGGACTTGAGGTAGGGAATTTTTGGTTTATGGAAATTCAATAGGACTAAAGGTTCCCAAACCAAAGTGAAGATGGAGAGTGGAGGTGAGAGTGGAGGTGAGGGTATCTGACTTTAGACAAGCGAAGCCTCTTCCTAGAGCAGCTTCGGAAGCAGTCACGTTTGCACAAGACCCCTCCTTAAAGTTCACCTGCTTCCAACTCAAGGGGCCCCCATTCTAATTCCCTCTTGTCTCGTGCATATGATGTTGACATCAGCCTCTGGTTCTTCTGCAAAACTAGAGGGTCACCTGAACCTTTTAGTATTTTATTTTATTTTATTTTATTTTATTTTATTTTATTTTATTGACAGAGAGAGGCACAAGGAGAGAGGAAACACAAGCAGGGGGAGTGGGAGAGGGAGAAGCAGGCTTCCTGCTGAACAGGGAGCCTGATACCAGGCTCTATCCCAGGACGGCAAGATCAACTGAGCTGAAGGCAGGTGCTTAACAACTGAGCCACCCACTCACCCCAACCTTTTAATTTCTTAAGGGAATAACAGCTCTTTGACTGGAGGGTTTGGGTAGTGTCATTCCCTTTTACTATATTTATTGTGGCGTAGAAGCGATCAGGGGAAAGAGTGCTACCTCTTCATCTTTCTTGGAAGACATCCTTTTTGTGCTTCTGGAGCCAGGCACATTCAAGGTCTTACAGATTCTTCTGGCACTGGGGTGATTTGTTTTAGAGCAGAACAGAAGTAGAGTTTAATTCTCTAAGGATGAGGGATTTGTCGAATCAGCCTTCTCAGTTTCAAGTGTCGTACGGAAGCACGGTCCCTGATTCAGGAACAGAACATTATGAGAATAAAAGAATGCCCACAGAAGTGCTTTGTAAACACGACGTGCAATGCAAATGTGGTGATTATTGTTGTTACATTCAGAGGACACCTGGATGCCTTTCTCGGGCTCCTTGTTGTTCCACGGTAAAAACGCGAGTAAGGCCAGCATATATCCTCATGGCGCCCTTCGTTCTCCTGCAAGGAAGGGGCATCACGTGTATACTCAGTAGACACAGACGTCCGTGAATCAGAGGTGGGTGTTGGAGCGACCACTGTAAAATGCCAGGCATAGCAAACTGGGACTGAAATCCTATTTCAAACGACTTTTCCTCTTTCCCATATTAATACACTGAATTGACCATATGTGGACAGTCTGAGGGTCCTGGTACAGCTTATTTCTTGAATAAATCCCTATTTCAATGGACTCAGCTCTCACTGGTAGCTAGGCATTGTCTCAAACAGAATCTTGGGGGACAAGCAGCATGGCACGGGTGACCTTTACTGGGATAGCCGAGAAGATTCCCAGAGCTGGCCTTGCCACAGGGCCTTGAGGGAAAGCAAGTTTTCACTGGCAGATGAGGTTGGGAAAGGGATTTCAAGCAACAGAACTGCGAGAGCGGAACAGGGAGACGTGGCATGAATAATGAGTGGGCGGGGAGGCTGGTGGGGCGTGATGAAATGTTCTGGTTAGTTGGTGTGTTTTAACTGCGGTTTTTTGTTTTTGTTTTGTTTCGTTTCTGTCACCACGTTAATTTCTGGTTTACAGAGAGCCACCGGCTTTAGCCAGTTTGCGGCATTTGTAACTACAGAATAAATAGAACAGACCTCAGCTCGTCTCATTTAAAGATTGGGAGTGTTGATAATGGCTTCTCTTTTCTCAGCATTGTTGCAAAATGTGATTGCTTTTAACTATGCTTTCCTCGGAGGCCAGGTGCTGGCTAAAAGTGGTGGAACATAGTTACTCTTGACCTTCGCTTGCCCCGGAAAGGATAAGCTTCTAATGGATCCTCTGAAACTTTCCCCGTTTAACTTTGGCAAGTGGAGCAAACACAAACTGTACCTTAAAGTTCGATTATTGGCCTCTTCTTCAGGAACAGTACCTGATATTTCAGTACAAGGTGGAAAGGAGCCCTTTTCAAAGCCTGATTCTGTCTGGTCCTCACGGTCGTTCTTGATGCCGTGATTTATTTATCTCACAGAAACATGGGCATTTTCTTACCCAAGTGGCACAGTTTCAACAACGGAATGAGGGGAGATGAGTAACAACTGAAGGAACTGCCAGAGGCCCACCCGCCGTTATTAGAGCGTCCACAACAAAAACACAGCGGAGTGCCTTTTCTGCACCTCCTTCATATTTCTGTCTTATCTCCTGTGCCATGCTAAAAATAAAACCAACGCATGTAAGTTTCACTCATCCGTTGGCAAACTCGGTGAGGTAACCTCACTCGAAATTAATGATTTATGCCCTGGAGGTGAGAACATCAAAAGACACAGTAATGTTTCCGGGTCTGGACTTTGATAAGGGTCTCGCTCTTCTTATGGACTTTATTTGTGAGCAAATCATACCCAGTATTAACAGAAATACAGGATTTGCCAACCCCATGATTTGTTTTTAAAAAAGCTAACCAGGGATTCTATACCTGTCATTCAGAAAAGATGGAAATAAATAACCAGGCATAAAAAATTCATGCATCGTCTTTGGAGAGTGGAGGATGTATTGTTTTAGCATGTCAGCATTATAATAGCTATATGAAGATGCCATTGTAACTGCCTGCTTTGTGTTCGTAATAAGTCTGATTTAATTTATTTCCTCGGTGCTCTGTGTGAGAAGAGATGCCAAATTTCCTCCTCCTTTGAAAATTAAAACAATTGGTAATGACAGCGATACTTTCCAAAATGTAATGAGCTGACTACTTTTTTTTTTTTTCCTGTCATCATGTGATGTTATACTACAGATTTTCATTTACTGACAGACTTCTTCTCATAACTTGATCATTTCAGGGCTTGCTTAATTGGACACAAACCTTTTTTTTTTTTTTTTAAATACTTGATGGATTTGTACAGTTGAGGGCACTTAGACCAGAAACAAGATAGGAATCTTTTGATTGGAACTGGAAAATGAAGTAAAGAGTGGTCTTAGAAACAAAGCAGAAAGTTCATTATTAGAAGTGAGGTACAGCAGCACTGACATTGAATCTGGGTTTCTCAAATGCTAAGCTGGGTTCCTTGACTTCTCCTGGAAAAGAATGTCAGGGAGCACTAGCTGTTAGGAAAGAACAGAGAATCTCATTATAGTGAAATGCTTCACAGTCTGTGTGATGTCTTAACACTCACAGTGTGTAAATTCATACCAAAGAATCGGCTGGCTGGTGGCCTAGTGAAACAAGATAAACAATACATAAATATTGGATTTGGTTCACTTCTGTTATTCTCTTGTCTTTTGAAATTAACTTTTTCGTGATTAAATATGTGCTGCTTGCTTAAATTACTTTAAAAATTCTTGGGAAATGAAGAAATGAATAAAAATAAATAAAATCAGTCATAAATCACATAACTGTTTATGCCTAATATACACAGAAATAATTTTTTTCTGAACAATATGGACTCAGTCTCTTACAAAACTAAACATAGTTTTAACATATGTCCAGCAGTAACAGTCTTAAGATAATTTCCTAAGTGATTTGAAAAGCTATGATCAGGTCACCCAGCTGGCTCAGTCGATAGAACGTGCAACTCCTAACCTCGGGGTTGTGAGTTCAAGCCCCACATAGGATGTAGAGATTACTTGAAAAGAAAAAAATAAAATAATTTTGATAAATAAATAAAATAATTTTTAAAAAGAAAGAAAAGAAAAACTCTGATCACACAAAAATCTTTACATGAACATTGGTAGTAGCTTTATTCATAATCACCAAAAAACTGGAAGCCACCAAGATGTCCTTCAACGGATGAACAAACAAACTGGTTACATCCACAAACGGAATATTATTCAGTGATAAAAAGGATGAGCTACCGTTCATGCAAAAACATATATCTTGTGTGCATAATGCTAAGTGAAAGAACCTAGTCTGAAAAGTACATACAGTGTGATTCTCCCTATATGACATTCAGAAAAAGGCAAAACTGTAGAGGCGGTAAACAGATCAGTAGTTTCCAGGAGTTTGTGGGAAAAGGAAGGTCGATGAGGTGTATCACAGGGGATTTTTGGGGTTGTTTTGTTGTTGTTGTTTTTTTTTTTTTAAGATTTTATTTATTTATTTGTCAGAGACAGAGGGAGAGAGAGAGAGCGAGCACAGGCAGACAGAGTGGCAGGCAGAGGCAGGGGGAGAAGCAGGCTCCCTGCCGAGCAAGGAGCCCGATGTGGGACTCGATCCCAGGACGCTGGGATCATGACCTGAGCCGAAGGCAGCCGCTTAACCAACTGAGCCACCCAGGCGTCCCTGTTTTTTTTTTTAAAGTATAGTTGACATCGTTGTATTAGTTTCAGGTGTACAGCATACTGATTCTACTATTTTGTCTGTTACTCAGTGCCCACCAGGATAAGCACAGTCACCATCTGTCCCTATATACTGTTACAACAATATATTACAATGTTATTGACTATATCCTGTGTACTGCACTTTTTATCACTGTGACTTATTTATCTTATAAGTGGAAGTTTGTACCTCTTAATTTCCTTTACCTATTTCACCATCCCCCACTCTCTGGTTTCCACCAGTTTGTTCTCTGTATTTAAGGGTCTGTTCAGTAGTGAAACTATCCTGTATGATACTGTAATGGGTAGATACATGACACTATGCATTCATCAAAATGCTTAGAATGCTACAAAAAAAGAAAGTGAACTTTAATGTTTGAAAACTTATAAAAACATTGAGGAGGTCAGGGGGTCCAGGGTAGAATGTAGAATGATAAAGGAATCTAACAGAATTAGAAATACATGAAATAACCTCACTAAAGTTTGGGCGGGGGCGGGGGGGAGGATGTGCAGACCTGTGTAACTTCAGAAATGAATAGAGTCTATTAAAACTGTAAGTAAAAGTAACTATATAAGCACTCTACTCCTTTACTGTGGAGCTGAGTTAACAATTCTAAAAACACTACAATTAATTAGTGGTGGCTGGCTTAGGGAGCTAGGTTTCTCACTGCTGGAGTGGGAGGTTGTAAACACACAAGGGAAGTGGCTAGAAGCATCCTGTGGAAGGGTGCCTGAGTGGTTCAGTCAGATAAGCGTGGACTCTTGATTTTGGCTTAGGTCATGGTCTCAGAGTCATGAGATCAAGCCCTGCCTCCTCCACGCTGAGCATGGAGCCTGCTGAAGATGCTCTCTCTCCCTCTGCCCCTCTCCCTGCGCATGTGCACAACACTTTTTCTCTCTGGGAAAAAAAAAAGCAGCAGCAGTGTCCTATGGCAGTGGATCAGAGCTGGAGACATCAGTGAGAATTGATGTTTAGCCAATGTAGATACAGATGGATACATGTAGAAATATTGATAGATATGTGTGAACACACATACACAAGTGGGCATGCATATATTTGTATACATATATGGATACACATGTACATGCATGTGTTTATAAATGTATGTGCACGTGTAGAGACATGGTGTGTACACACATACACACACACACACATTTTCTTGCTGTCAACCTAGAGGACCTAGAAGCAGCGATACCCTATAGCAGCAAGGATAATCACCACCCAGATCTCGTGTCTAGTACCATTCTCCAAAAAAATTACCAGGACTCCTTGGATATTATAGGGCTAGGGAATGTATATGATGATCCTGGAGCATTTTGTAGTGCTATAAAACTAGGAAGTGCCCAAGGGCACCCACACGTGCACACACAATGGTGGGATATGTCACAGGGGCACAAGAATCAACTGAAAGAACTCTCAATGCCCAAAGCTGAAACAATTGAAGCAACAAAATTAATACTGTTGTACTAGATCGTGCTATCAATCTGGTATAGTAAACAATGTATTTACTTTGAACAAATTGTACAATAAATATCCGTGAGTCTACACTGATACAGATGGCTAAATAAATGAGAAGAATCCATAAATCTCCCGTGCAGAATAATTCCAAATCATCTGTGTAGTGCTCTGTCCTCAAGGAAGCAAAGCATAACTTTCCACTTCTGAAACATGAGCTGTGTGTGGTGACTTTCTTAGAAAGACTACCTTCTGGATATAGGGGAAAACAGATAACTTTACAGTAGAGAAACCTGAGAAGCAGTGCCTCAGTCAGGTGATCAAAATTAACAGCGATACGTTATGTTGATAGTATACATCCTTGATATGGTGTGATGAGAATGGCATTTTATCTCTGTCCCAAAACCTATAATATCAGTGGAATCATGAAAAGAAACATCAGACAAAGCCCAGTTAAGGGACCTTCTGCAGAAATACTTGACCAGTACTCCTAAAAACTATGAAGGTCATCAAAAATAAGTAAAACCTGAGAAACTGTCAGGAAACAGCCAAGAGGAACATAAGTAGACATGGCAACTAAATGTAATATGGTATCTTGGAAGGAATCCTGGAACGGAAGAAGGACACCAGGTAAAAACCAAGGAAATGCGAGTATCTTATCAATATTGGTTCATTAATTGTGACAAATGTACCATCCCCATTTAAGGTGTTAATAATAGAGGAACCCGGGTGTCCAGCGTATGGGAACTCTGTACTGTCTTCACAACTTGTCTCTAAGTGTAAAACTATTCTAAATTAGGACAGTTAATTAAGTGTGAAAAAAAGACTTGTCCTAGGGGAGGTAGGTAAGGGTATAGGTGAAGTAGATGAAGGGAGTACAATTATCACAGTGAGCACTGGGTAATGTATAGAATTGTCAGATCACTATATTATGCACCTGAAACTAATGCAACACTGCACCTTAACTATACTAGAATTAAAAAACAACAACAGACCTGTCCTATACACAGTGTGAATATTTGAAGATAACCACAATTATCCTCCCATTCAATTAGGATACAGAACTGGGATAGTAGTACTTTTTTAAATGGTTTTTAAATAGTCACCATTTATTCCAACAGTGTTGAATTAGATATATAAATACAGCCGGACAGTATCATTTCACTGGCTGCTTGAGGGTTGGGGTCATTCAGCAGGCTTCACATTCCTGAAGAAGGGCACCTTTCCTCATTGTCGTGCATCAGGAGCCTTAAAACTTGCAACGGTCCTACCTTAACCTCAGAACAGTTTGTAGTCTTGTAAATGAGAAAATTGAGCTGAGATGAAAGTCTTTGACCTGGATATTATTGGTCTTAACTCACTTTGCTGTAGGAATATTCTCAAAAGTTGCTTCTTAAAAGTATCCATCAGTTTGGGAGCACGTTGAGATTACCTGCTAATAATACCAGTATTTTCTGAGTTGGGGCAATGGTAGATTTTTTTACTCCCTGAACAAAGACTCTTCTGCATCTGAGCTTTTGCAATATAGTGATATTTTGCCTTGTTTTAAGGAAAAGACAAACAACATACCTGCAGGGATGAATGGGAAAAAATTGCTTTTATTTTAAACATAATGTTGGCTATTAAAAACTTCCTTTGTTTTGTTTTGTTTTATTTTGTTAATAATTTATTTATTTGACACAGAGAGAGAGAGAGTAAGAGAGCACAAGCCGGGGGAGAGGGAGAGGGAGAAGCAGACTTCCCACTGAGCAGGGAACCTGATGTGGGGCTCCATCCCAGGACCCCCCGGATCATGACCTGAGCCAAAGGCAGACCGACTGAGCCACCCAGGTGCCCTTCCTTTGTTTTATTTTTTAAATTTTGGTCATTTTAAATATTTTCATATCATCAGTTTACATTGGAAAATTAACTTCCAATTTTAAAATCTTAGTTTGTCATCAAATTATAAAATGTATACAGTGTATTCTTCCTACAGTATTTCAGTGAATTTCTCATTTTATCTGTTCATTTAAATTTTATCCTTTTGTTTCATGACATTTTTCTTTTCCATCAAACAGAGCTCAAAATGACCCTGAGATCATGACCTGAGCTGAAATTAAGAGTCAGATGCCTAACCAACTGAGCCACCCAGGCGCCCCTGTTGCTCTTAGTTCTTGTAATGGATATCTCTGTGAGTGGCAGGGAAAGGAGCATTCACCGAGTTCCTATCTCGAGAATCAGTGGAAACTTCATTCTGCCGCAGGTGGCATAGTCTATGAATGAAGGCAGCCAGTGTAAAACTTTTCAGGACTTAATAAACTAGGGAAGGGACCACAGTCACCATGTAGACAAACTGCTTTGTCTTTTTAGGAGTTCTTTAAAAGCCACAGTGAAAGTACTGTTGTGAAACTATTTCCATTATTTAGCAAAATGGCAATAATTTTTAAATCTTATTGTTAGACTTAAGGGCAGAAAACTTGAGTTAACCAAATTGCCCCAGGAATGGAGTGTGGTAATCAAGCACCATAATTCCTTTATTCTTGCCTTGTTCTTGAAAGCTTTTTTTCAAGTATATTTACCTTCTCTTTGCTTAGAAGTGCAGGATTTTAAACACCAGTAAATTTTTCTTTCAGGATTCAGTATCCTGACTGGCCTTAAGGTCATTGTTTAAAAACAAAACAAAAAAACAAGCAATAGATCCAAAACCTGAAGAGATTTGACAAAATCTGTGCTAGCCTTCTGATATTCCCTAGAAAAGAGTTTATTTTTTATCTAAGCATTATTTTCTCTTATACTTAAACTTCAAGTATTTTTGGAACATCATTCTGTTCCCAGCATTTTATTCTCTTTCTTGGGATCATTAGTGCTGAAATCCCTCTCATCAGCTCAGGTGGAATTTGGCAGGTAATAGAAAAGTAAACCAAGTTAATTGACATGCTGAGGCTGTTGAGGGACTAAATCATGTTTGGTTTATTGCTTTAAAAAAGGAGAATAGTTTGACAGCATTATCGTTAACTAACTCCTTATTTTCTAATCATTTTGCTGAGAACCTACTCTGTTTTCTTAATAAAACATCAGCTTTGAAGCATAATACCTTTGTATGGCCAATTAATGAAAAGTAGCCCCCAAAATGTAAGAATGTTTATATAGGTACATTTTCATAGTCTCTCAGTCCTTTATAGGAATAACCCTCAACTAGAAAATTGCTTATCCTCTGCCCCCAAAATCTACCCTCAATTGCTTTAAAGAAGTAGTTGCTTCATTCTAGAAGAAAACCAGCACCACCCTTCTGATGATCTTTTGTGTAACAGACCCCTCCAAAATGCAGTGCCTTAAAATAATAAGTTATTATTATGTTGTGGTTGTGTGGATTAACTGAGTTCAGCTAGACAGGTCCTGCTTAGGAGCTTTCGCTCACTTGCATTTAGATGTTGGCCCATGTTGCGGTTACCCCAAGGCTTGGCTGGGCTGGTGTTCAAGATGGCTCCCTCACAGAGCTGGCAGTTGATGTTGAGTGTGAGCTCAACTGGGCCATCAACGAACACCTACAGATGACTTTCCACGTCGCTTGGGCTTCTCACCACACCGTGGTCTGAGGATAGTAGTCATGCTTCGCACTTGACAACTGACTTCCTAGAAGCAGTGGCACTTCTTCCAGTTCTGTTTGTCAGCATGGTCACAGAGCCTGCCCGTATTCAAGGGACTGGAAAAAGAGCCTTCTCCTCTTGTTGGGGAAGTAGATGGGGAAGATGGGGTTTGATGGCAGAGGAGCACCAGAGACGGGAGCTACTGTAGCAGCCATCTTTGGGAACCTCAGTCTGCTACAGCCACCCACCTGTTCAAATTCCAGGATGGGTAGGGACCACTTTCTGTGAAAAGCCTTGTGGGCAATCCCACTGATTTCACTTTGGAAATTTTAGATTGTGTCCGTGGATCTAATTTTTATTCTGAAAGAAAAGCTGCCAGAGAAATACATCTACCTCATGCTTGTGTCCTGAAGAAAACACCTTTGTATAAGTACCAGATACCCAAAGAACTAAATATGTCTAATGCAGGGAGACAAACAAGCAAAAAACCAGTTATGTTGTTCATAAGGTCTTCTCGGATACAGGCTGACATCAGTGATGAGCCTAAGAGAAGCATTCTGGCATCAAATGTAGCCAAGCTACTTTCTAAACAGATGACCTTACTCAAATTCCATATGCCTCGATCCCTCATTTATAAAATAAGAAAAATGATTTATACTTTTCTGGGCAGTTTTGAGGAATAAATTAGGGGATTTTTGTCTTTGAACTTATAAGTAATTTTTTACCCATTCTCCCCCTCCAATTTTCCCAATATGGCAGTCGATGTTGTGTCATTGTTTTTAAAGTGGAAGATTTCCATCTTAATCTCAGTGTCTAAGTTTCAAGTTTAAATTAGTTCTTATTATTGGGATTTAAGAAAGAACAAATGAAGTGAATTTATAGTACAAGTAAAAATGTGTGTTTAACTGGAATTTGTCATCACTCATTAATGAGGAAAAACTGTGTCTATCTCTAGCGGCCCTCTTGTCTCAAGAGTCTGCTAATTAGCTAAATGTTTGGCATATCTCAGTAACCCTATAGCCTGTATAATTAAAATTAGCTTTGAACACACAGTATCCTACATCTTATCTTCCTTTTTGAAGGCATTTTCTTCAGCTGAGAGCTTTCTAATAATAGTTCCTCAGCACCGAACTGATGTCAAGATAAAGAGACAGAACATGTCCACCAAATGAATCTTATTTTGTGCATTTTTAAAGAATGTTAAGTGGGAAACATTTTTTTTACTTTCTAAAAAGGTTCTCTTCTGCTTTTAGAGGAAAAATAGATCCTCTATAGTTAGAGCTCCCAGTGATTTCCTAGTCATTGAAGAGAGTACAGAAGGATATAACATAGATGGGCAAGTAGTTTATCTATTGAAGTTGTTCATTTAATATTTACACAAAATTCTGGGAGCATGATGAAATTGAAAGGTTATTTCATTTTTTTTAAGTCTGCCCCTGGTTTAGTAGAGCATGCTGTAAGTTGAAATATGTTCTCAAGAACCCAGGGAGAGAAAAATGACTCAACCCCATTATTTATTCACTCAGTCAGTCACTCAGTAAATGTTCCTTAATCACCAATTACATGCCAACTACTGTCCTTGGTCTTAGGGATTATGTGGAATACCTACAGTCCTTTCTAGAAGGGGAAGGCAAGGCAGTGAGCAACCAATTTCCATGGAATATGCTAACAGGCCCAACAAGTAACCACATAGCACTATGCGCCCTTAACCCAAACATAGTACATTAGGAAGTCCGAGTGGTGGGTCTTCTTTATATTCTCATTTTAGCTAAACTACCTCCATCAAAGCTCCATGAAAAATGGTATAGAAAAGTATGGGCTCCTGAGTGATGTTTCCACTCTCTGCACACAGCAAAGGGTGCTCCAGTGTTGCCCGGTGATGCCTGGAAAGATACTTCCAGCTGGAAGTGTTTTGTTCATTCAGCAAATAGCAGTTGGGTCCTTGTCATGTGCTGGGAACCATGCTGTAAGCCGCCAGGAATACAACAGTGTACAAAACTGGAGAACATGGTCTTTGCCTTCATGGAACATAATTGGGAAGAAACAGCCTGGTAAAGAAGCATAGATACAATATGGTAGATGCTGACTGACTAACATGAATTACTAGCTAAAGGAGCAACAGATGGGAGGGCCTGGGTAGGGGATGATGGTGATGGCTCAGATGGGGGAGCATGTGACTCTTGATCTCAGGTTTATGAGTTCAAGCTTCACATTGTGTGTGGCGCCTACTTTAAAAATAGATGGGTGGATGGATGGGTGGGTGGATAGAAGGTAAGGGAACAATTAATTATGCCTCTTGACGTACAGGGAGATGGAACTTTGAGGGATAAAGGGGAGTTTTAGAGGAAGACCAGGTGAAGAACAGAAGGAGCTAAGGCCAGGGACTTAAAAGGTCTTGGTGTCAACTCAGAACTCCCCCAGATCTGAAATGAGGAGAGTGTGGGCCGCGGTCAGACTCTGAAGGACTGTGTATGCCATCCTAACAAAAATTGGAAGCATCGTTACATAGTGTCAAAGCATCTGTGGCCCTGAACTCAGACAGACACATGTTCAAATTTGGCTCTCTCCTTCATTAGCACTTTATATGACCTCCGAACCTGAATACCATGAGGACACAATTATCTACCTCTGTCCTGGGCTGTTGTAAGGGCCACAGACAATAATGCGAGGAAAACCCTTAGTGCAAAGCTTGCCGCGCTAACAGACACTCGCTACATGTTAGCAGTTGCTGTTGTGGCTAGATTCGATGCAGGGGTCATTGGAAAGCTACTGAAAGTTACTGTTATCTTGCTGTTGTCGCTGTAGATTACTGAGCTTCCTTGTGCCTCATCTTAAAGAAGTTGTTTTGCCAGTTAAACAAGGTAATATTTGTAAAGTGCTTAGAACAGTGCCAGGTACATTGGAAGTGTTTGTCGTATAATTTAATCCGCTAAGAGGTAGAAATAGAGTTTTCTCATTTTATAGATGAGTAAGCGGCGTTCAGAGAAGTTAAGCTTCTTGCTTGAGGTAGTACAGCTAATTAAGGGCACAACCTGTGTTTCATGTCATATTGCAGCAATCAATCGCATCTTAAAATTTGAGTTTTAAAAGTTATATAAAATCCAATCATCGCAACACGTTTTTCATTTTTGTGAATTCTCGTCAGATGATTCCTGTCCTCGCTTGGGTGCAAGTAATAGTTTTTACACAGTGGCAGTCATAACTGGCGTGTAATTCCGCATTCCAGTTTTTTCTTAGCATTAGATCATTTTCCATTTTCCTTTATAGTCATCATGTTAAATTTTAATGGATGTGTAAAAGTGCTTCAAATTGATTCCCTTAGCTTTTATCCTGCTGTTGGGTATTCATCTATTTCCTATTTTTCATTATTATATAGTGTGCAATGCTTCTGTAAGCATATCCCCAAATATAGCCCTATTCTTCTATTGATTTATTTCCTTAGGTAAATTTCCAGGAGTGGGCTTATTGGGTTGATGGTTATGAATAGTTTCATTGGTTTTTTTTTTTTTGTTTTGTTTTGTTTTGTTTTGTTTTTTTAAAACATCTTTTAAATTTATTTATTTGTCAGAGAGAGAGGGAGAGAGAGAGAGTGAGCACAAGCAGACAGAGAGGCAGGCAGAGGCAGAGGGAGAAGCAGGCTCCCTGCCGAGCAAGGAGCCCGGTGGGACTCGATCCCATGACGCTGGGATCATGACCTGAGCCGAAGGCAGCCGCTTAACCAACTGAGCCACCCAGGCGTCCCAGTTTCATTGTTTTTGACATACGTTGCCTCATGCCTTCAAGAGGCCCAGTTGATAGCCTCTCTAGCAATGTGCATTTTACTTTTTAAAACTCTTTGCTAATTGAACTGAGAATGAAAAATGGCACCCAAGGCCATTTTATTTTTTGCAGGTTATGATTACTATTTTCGTCCTTTAAAGGGGTGGGTCACCTAATGCAATAGCCTTTTTATGCCTTCTTTTACTTTTATTTTTATTGTTCAGTTAATAAATATTTCTTGAGTATCTTTACCAGATCTGGACTCCCTTGTTTTGGAAACAGAAGTGAAGTGAAAGATAAGGAATTTTACAGTCTGGTAGGAGAGATAATTGGGTTAAGGACTACCTTGGCTTCATGTGGTAAGGGCTACGATAGGTGTCCACATGTAGTAGGAAGGTGGAGGGCAAGGAAGAACAAACTTCTTGAATGGAATGGCTCTTGAGTCATTTTGAAAGAGATACAGATGCTGTATGTCCATAGGGACATGTGAGTATATTTATAGCAGGTGCAGATGTGTGTGTGTGTGTGTGTGCGCAGAAATCTGGGTATGTGTACTATTTGGTCATCATTATCACAGGGTGACAAGAGGACCATTTGCCCAAAGCCAGAAGCACTGACAAGTCAGGAGCTAGGCAAAGATGGAGCGGCCCAGTAAAAGAATGGAAGGGAAAGGGCAGTGAGATGAGAGGAGAACTGGCGGACAGCCTTGGGAGGAGGGAATTTGAAGAAAGGAGTGGTAGCCTTAGCCTGAGGAGTGAGTGGGGGAGCATCTGTTGAACTGAGCTATTAGCACTGATGGAAGCAGCGCGTTTTTAAAAGACACAGTCGGTCTGATATCCTTTTATCTTGCAGTGCCATTTTGAATAGAAAAATACCTGTCCCTAAATGGGATGTAGTGTAGTAAGAAAGGAGTCTGTGCTTTGGTGTGAAATAGACCCTAGTTCAGATCATGGCTTTGCTGCCTACTGGCTGGGTGACCTTGGGCAGGAATCTTAATGCCTTTCTGATCTTTGCAATAACTTTATGTAAGCTCTTTTACAGTATCCTGCAGGCTCTTAGGATTAAATGAGCTGATGTCTTCAAAATACTTAATGCAATGCCTGGCAATAATAGGTCCTCTGCCAATAGTAGCTGCTGGAAGGATCATTATTAGCTCAAATGTAGTAGCGATTATTTTTAAGTACATCCTGTACATGTTGTGTTCTTCTAGTCACAACTAGCCATAGGAGACCAGGAGAGTGAGGTAGTTAACAGCAGGATGAGGATCCCACTTAGCTCTGGGCCTTGGGCAAGTTACTTTGTCACTCTGGGCCTCAGATTCTTCATCTGTGAACTGGAGACAATAATAGCACCCACCGCATTCAAAATACTTAGAATGCCACATAATAAGTGTTGTATCCGTGATAGCTTTATTATTATTATTATTATTATTTTTTATTTATCTATTTGTCAGAGAGAGAGAGAGAGAGAGCGAGCACAGGCAGACAGAGTGGCAGGCAGAGGCAGAGGGAGAAGCAGGCTCCCTGCCGAGCAAGGAGCCCGATGTGGGACTCGATCCCAGGACGCTGGGATCATGACCTGAGCCGAAGGCAGCCGCTTAACCAACTGAGCCACCCAGGCGTCCCTCCGTGATAGCTTTGATGATGCTGATCAAGGTGCTGATGGAGGAGGTGGTGATGGTGGTGATGATGGAGATAGCTACCCCTTTGGACAAGATAACTATATTTTAAGAATAAGAGTAATTTAGTTGACTTTTTTTTCCTTTTTTCCTCTCCCTTTCCCATACTTCATTAATTTATTCTGGCGATCTTAAAATTCTCATTTGTTTCTCTTGAGGTATCATTTATAATTTTTTTTCTTTTCTGTTTCAATAATTCATCAGTTATTAGATCTGTCAAGCTCAATACTTAGGATTTTTCTTTATGGCTCTTTTTTTTTTTTTTTAATCTACAACTATCTTCAACTGATGATCTTGCTTACCTAATGCTGAATGGAAAATTGATTCCATGGTCACCCATCCCCTTTTCAACACCGCTATTCCCCTATTAAGTGAATTCCTCTTTTATTCTATCCCTGATATTTGTAGTAACAGTCTCCGCTTTCCGTAGAGTTTGTGCTGGGATGGTTCAGCCTTTCTAGCATACAGAAGCTATTTAAATATTCTTGTAGGTTTCATGTCACCCATTGCTGCGCACGCGCGCGCACACACACACACACACACACACACACACACTCAGTCCCCCAGTCCTAGTACTCCTATCCTGCCTCTTCTGTTCGATTCTGTTTTTACAGGGAAGATCTGAAGCTATACTAATTTTCACCTATTTGAAAGTGATCTGGTTTTAGACTTCAGAATGCTTTGTATCTTAAATAGGTGTTCCTTTGTATATTTTTTTGCTTATAAATCTAACAGAGAACACGATGAGTATTTCCAGTCTCCAATCCATAGGTTTTTTGCATTTGGCCTTGGTGCTAAATTCTGGAAAATTGACCATTTTTTGTTGGTTCTTCTCCTGTTCGTGACTCCCCTCGCTTGTTAAGTTACATCTCCACAATCTATTTTCTATGCCTGTCATCTCTCACCTTCTTTTCAACGTCTGATTATTTTTCAACCTTCCATGTATGTCTGTTGTATCTATTTCTGATTCACTAACTTGGTTTTTCTGCTGTGTTGATTTTAATATTTAGTGCATGCATTGATGATCTTATTTCTTCTTTGTAGAGTGAGTACACCCTGTTCTTATTTCTTAATGGAGATGTTTCTTTTTACCTCCTTGAGAATGAATAACAGCCATTTCCAAAACTTTCTCACATGGTGGGCAACATTTGCATCAGGGGATTCTAATTGTTTCCAAGATTTTCCTAGTTTGTTTGTTTGTTTTCATTTTTCCATTGGATCATGTAACTTTCACATTAGGGCCAGATTTTGGGGGGGGTGTATTTTATTAAACTCCCTCTCTAATTTTAGAGTGTCTACTATATGGAAGCTGACTTTAAATTCCATTTCCACCTGTTTGGGAGGTTGGGATCAGATCTACCGGAGATGAATTCTTTTTTCTTTGCTCTCCCACCCTTTTAAGTAATCAGCAGTGCAGTTCCTCCACTGGAGATTGTAGATCAGACCATTTTAAGGGGACGTTTTCATCTCGCCCAGCCATGTGGTTACTGCCAATATTTATCTCTTGAAACATTTAAAAATGTGTGTGTCATTAGTGTGGTAGATGAAAAATGAAAATTTTCTTCTGAATTTTCTCAATTCTTATTCCTTGTGGCTGTATATAAATAGTTAACTTTTCAGAAAATTTCATGTAGGTTTGTTTTTTTTTTTAATTGAGGGAAAGAAAGTTTGCCATTCCTGTTCTGATTTTTCCCAGAAGACAAGAATTCGACATTTGACAGTGATAAGATCTAGAGTCAGTATGGTGTGATGGCAAGGTTTGGAGCCAGAGGGTAGTGGCTGTGGACCCCTGATGCCACTTAACTTCTGTGTGACCTTGGGCAATGTACAAGATATCTTTGAACCTTCATCTTTTCAACTATGAGACAGGAAAAATAATACCTACCTTACAAGATTGTGGCAAAGATCAGAAATGGAAAGCACCGACCGCGTTGCCTGGCACATGGCAGGTTCCTAATAAATGACTTGCTATTACTGGTAGCATCATTCAGTTCAAAGTGGTGAGAAAGCACAGTCAGTTCTATGATTATGTAGGTGGGAGTCAGAGAGTGGGAAAGCCATGACTCCAAATTCAGTTATAGGATGGAGGGTGCTATTGTAGAAAACAAAACAAAACAAAACAAAACAAAAAAAAACAAAAAAAACAACCCTGGACCAAGAGTTAGAAAAGGGAGATTTGTCCAGTGTGTCTCTCTGTGTGTTCACGTGACTTTGCTTTGGAGGCTCAGTTTCTTCATCCACAACGTGCACACAACCTTGATGTCATCCCCCTCCTACCCTGGTTCAGTTCTCTCTGTTTTTTACCACTGTCTTGGGTAGTAAAGTCACCTTTTGATGTTTTTTCATGCATATCTGATCATGTTACTGCTCTTTTTAAAGCCCTTCCCATTGCTCTCAGGTTCTGACCCAAGTGGGGATGACCCTGCCCTGCACTCTGGGCTCCTCCCTCTCCTCCCCTCCTGGCCAACTTCCTTCCCACGCAGATCCTGCATTCCTGCACTTCCTGCCCCTGAGCTTTTCTCTTGTCCTTCCCTTGGCCAGCTCTGTCTCCCTTGTCTCAGCCCTAATGTGCTCGGCCAGGGAACATTCTCTCACCCCTCCACCATCCCCTCTACCCTCCCCCACAGATTTCACTGTAGCATGAAACTCTGTACTTCTCCTTTGTAACCCTTATCACTGTGGTAATTAAAGTTACTTATGTAACTGCTTTAGGCTACCTCTGGTTGTCAGTGGCTGTTCTCAGGGCACCTTATTTACTGTCTGGCGGGTCATGTCATAAGCACCGAATAAATATTCATAGGCTAAATGAATGAATAAATAAATGAGTATAATCTTTAACATGATGCTAAAGGAAGCATGGCCTTTGATTTCTTAATACTTCCTCTGGATCCAAGACTTAACCAGGTTGGATACTAAGGAATAACAAATGATGCCTCATAAACAGCTTCAAAAACAAATGTCCTAACATGATATTTGCATTTACTTTCTTATGTGAAAGGAAAATGTTCAGTTATATCATACTTGTTGTTTTCAGTAAGCACTGACCAGCTGTGCTATATCCTGTCCAGTTGGGGTTGGGCCTGAGGGTTGGTGGTGACTCTGTCTGGTGGAAGTTTGGCCTTGACATGCACCTGTTCCTTTGTCATATCCAGACTCGCCCTCAGGCCATGATGCTCAGACCCATGGAGACGGAAGTTAGTTGTAGAGCAGGTGGGTCTGTCTGAGGGCGACCTTCAGGGCAATCCTGAGTCTCCAGGCTTTCTCTGAATCCCTAACACCTGCTCTCTTGTCTGGTCCACAGTAACCTCTCCAGAGAGGATTGTTGTTGAGGATTGTCTCCTTTTCTTTCCCTTCTCTGATAACAATGCATGTCATTTACATGTCCCCCAGTGGTTTACAGAGTGCTTCCCAGGCCGCCCGCTCATGGGAACCTCCTACTTTGGGAGGAAGGTACAGCAGGTTATTTTCATCTCTATTTTAAACTAATTTTAAAAAGGACAATCTCAGAGGGCTATTTTCTGCCAACTGTTGCCTGAGATTTACTTTGGAAAGAGGTGTGATTTAGATTTCAATTTTATAAATGCAAATTGCCCGGCGTTAAGGAGGCAGAAAACTCAGAGAGGAAACTCAAATCTGGATCTTCTGATTCCGAGTATAAAGATACCAGTTGCCTCTCATCCAGTCTTTCTACACCATCAATTTTTTGCTTCTTTTTGACTCAGCGTAAAAGATGGAACAAAAAGACACTATTATAAATTTTTATTTCTTTTACACATTTAGTTGGGATATTTTTTTCATTGTAGTTTAGGATCCTTTCTTTTTCTTTTATCCCCACAGTGATTTAGCAAGCATACACTGAACATCTTCTGTGTGCCAAGAACTATCCTGGATGTTCAGAATAAAATTAGGATATGATCCTTCTTGCTGAGGTGCTCATAGCTTAGCAGTATGGGTGGATACATAGTTACAATACAGCTAGACCAGTGATACTGTAGGCAGGAAGGTCTAGGGAATGAATGTGTGTCTATGCGGGAATAGGAGAGAGGGCAAGCAATAAGAGTACTTCATGGAGAATAAATAGAAAAAGGGGTGGAGGGAGTCACTCCAGGCATAGGGTAAGAAGGATGCGGGGAGAAAGTCCCCAAATGGAAAATAGTCCAGGGTAGTTAGGACAAAGAGGAACAATGGGGGAAGATAGTTCTCAAGAGGCAGGATGGGTAGACTTGAAGGTTTATGATGTTAAAGCTCAGGCATTCTCTAGGCAAAAGGGAGCCCTTGATATTTTTTAAAACAGATGGATAACATCAGATTTTAAAAAATAACTGGCATTAATCTGTTCCCTTCTAGAAATTCTGAGTTCCAAGCTGAAGATTATGAAAAGTGGAAGTGAAGTGAAGCAGAGAACAATGTATTGTAGGAAAGTGGGCCCCATTCATACTAACTGATTTCTGCTAGTAGCAAAAATAACTCAGGTCAGCTGTGTGGGAGCTCAGAAGGAGGGGTGGAAAAAACTGAACCAAAAGGCTGTGCATTTTGATGACTGGTTTACTGCAGTCTTAGTTGTCCCTGATTTTGTGATGTTAATAAGACTCAATATCAGCCCTCTTAACCATGAGGACACTAAGTAGAACCTAAAAGAAATGCTTCTAAACTATAATTCTAAAGGAAAGAAAGGATTCTGGTTTTCCATGAACTATAGCCAAAGCTTAAACCAACAAGGTCAAATGCTTTTGCTCTCTGAAACAGTTCCCAGCCATTTCGCAACTCCTTAAAGCATCAGATTCATGGGCCACGTCAAAAAGCGTCATTCCTATTGAATGTCATGTAAAACAGTAAATGAGGATATCAAAGAAATGGTGAATTGAGAACCTTTTTTTTTTCTTTCTTCTTTTCCTATGAAAAAGTTAACCAGAAACACATGTGGTCTAATGGGTGGACTTTGTTTTAGTAAATTAAGCCTGTGGTTTCTTGTATGTGTACTTAAGCCTGGGTGCTTACACCACCAAAGCCAAATTCCAGTCACGTCTGAGGGCCTACTGTTCCTTCTCAGAAGGAAGTACAGATACAGACAACCCACTGATCATCTTCCTGTGGACTTTGGGAGATGTACGTCAAGAATATCTTCTGATGGTTTGACTACTGGCTCAACCACAACCTTCAGAATTTCTCATTAGCTCTGAACCCTGATAATCTACATTGAATTAAGTAATTTCTATTAATAGGATATGTTGATCATCCTAAGAAACTTGAAATGGTATAGTTCTTAGCATTAAATTCTACTGTTCCTCCTGCTTAGTATGGCATTAAATCAATAAGAAAGGACTTATAGTGGTCGTTATCCTAAGAGATGAGTTATTTTCCATCATTTTGATGAACAGCCTACAGAGAAGATAGTTTTATGACCATGGACACATGTTTTAGTCTCTCTGGTTTCAGTTTCTTCATCTGAAAACAAGAAATGTGAAGCAGCTGACATGGCAGTAGTTAACACTTTATTATAAACATGTTATTTCTCTCACATATAGTCTTAGCATACACCCTCCAGGGTTGTTCCAGAAGCTTCATAGTTTCAGAGACCCAGATTCCTTCTATCTTGTTGCTCTGCCTTGCTCAATACACAGCTTCCATCTTGTGGTTAAAAATGTTGCTCCTGGGGCCCCTGGGTGGCTCAGTACGTTAAAGCCTCTGCCTTCGGCTTTGATCCCAGGGTCCTGGGATCGAGCCCCACATTGGGCTTTCTGCTCAGCGGGGAGCCTGCTTCCCTTCCTCTCTCTGCCTGCCTCTCTGTCTACTTGTAATCTCTCTGTCAAATAAATAAATGAAATCTTTAAAAAAAAAAATGTTGCTCCAGCATCTGTCACCATGTCCACAGATCAGCCAATGAGAAGAGGGAAGGTGCCAAGGGGAAGACACACCTGTTCCTTCCAAGGCATGACATAAAAGTGACACACATCTTCCACTCATACCCCTTTGGCCAGAACACGGTCGGTCGTGTGCTCACCCCCAGCAAGTAGAGAGGTGTGAGATGGCTGTCGCATCATGTCATTGTCCCGTATGCCGCACCATATAGAAGGAGCAGGGAGTAGATCTATGAAGACAACTAGTAGTCTCCTTTCCCACATCTCAGGTCCTTTCCAGTTTTAAAATAATGATAAGAAGTGCAAGTTCCAGGTCTAATTTCCCATCAACTGTGAAAAAAATGGAGACCATATCTGTCTCCAGCCAAGTACCTGTTGGAAGCAACAGTGGCAGAGGAGGCAGGTGGAGAAGGTCCAGTGGAAGGGGACATGGTGAAGTCCTAGAGCAGAGCCTGATGAAGTGTGCTCTTGGTGTGAAAAAACTGATTACTCTTCCTCAAAACAGGGAAAACAATAAGAAATCTGTGTGTTCCTCTCTCTATTTACAATATAACGCAACAAGAAACAAATTAACTGGGACCTTAATGTCTTCTTTTTATTTCCATATCCAAATTTTGCTTTTCTTCAAAGGGAGAATCAAGTTCATTCCTGTTGGATGCAAAGGGCTAATTCCCTCCCTTGCATAGGCCAGAATGTGGCTCTCTATATAGCAAGGGGGCACAGAAAAGGCAGACAAGCTTTTTCTGGTGCCAGAATTAGATACAGCAACATGTTATAACCTCTAAATTCAAGTGAAAGAATCCTACAAAGCTCCTTGTAATGGTGTGGTAGTCACTGGGGATATTCATTAAATCTTCTTCTGAGTCCCTGGGGCAATTTTTTGGCCCATGTGACTTGCTTTTCCTAATGGAATGTGAATAGAGCTGAGATGTGTCACATTTAAGGGAAGAACCTTAAGAACCAGTGTAGAGTTCTACATATTGCATACCTCCTACCATGGTGACCAGCAATGTTCTTGATGGCTGCTCTCTTTGAGTGTGTATCCCTGAGTGAGGATATGACTTGATGATTCAGGGCAGCATCTCTGCTGTGATGGGCGTGTAGCATGAATGAGAAATAAATCTTTGTTGTTTTAAGCCATTGAGTTTGGGGAATGTTTGTTACCATAACATAACCCCCCTGGTTGATAGAAACAGAAACTAAAAAATACCTCATTAGTGGATTACAAGTGATAGGGAGGCAGTTACCACTCTATTTGTGAAAGTAAAGTCACTAATTAAACCAAAAAAATCATTGTTAATAAATGCCAAAGAAATGCAGTATATAATGCATGCATCTTTTTGTTCTATCTTAAAGCTTAAATACTAATAGTTAATGCTCAGATTAGTAGCTTAATTTAGTTGTTGTCTTTTCATGGTAGTTAGCAGCAGGATTTTCAGTAAATGCCAATCCCTAACCTCTCATTTTAACATAATTGTTAGGCTACAAGATACACCAAGGTTTTTGTTTTGTTTTGTTTTGTGTTTGTTTTATGATACACCAAGGTTTTATAGACATTGACAGACTTGTAGTATGTCCTTGAGTCTGATAGTCTTCAGTTTTTTGGGTTATAGAAACTTATAATCTAGATTGGGAAAAGGTTTTATTATGCTATAAAACTCTATTTGTAGTTCTGATGTCCTAAAATTTGGAGGAGAAACTGACTTTCTGATCTGTAACCTGTGAATGGTATTACTACAAACAACGTAAATGCTATCATAACAGTTTTTTCTTAAGATGTTTATCATTTTTTAAGCATTGAAAAGAATTGTCAATGTATACTTGTAAACTTAAAAACAACTTTTAAGAGTCATTTTAATTTAAAGTCAGTTCCAATACCAAAGAATAATAGCTAACATTTATTGCATGCTGACTATTTACCAAGTATCCTAAATGATCTACATAAATTATCTCATTCAGTCTTCATAGCAATCCTCTTGTGCATGAGAAAATCGAAGCACAGAGAAAACTAGGAACTTTCCTGAAGCCCACCCCAGTGGGGAGTGAAGGAATTGAGACTTGAACCCATGTTGTGTGCCCCCCTCACTGTGAGGTTCCATCTATATCCCCAGTGGCATCCCACCTCCCAGAGGGGGTGTTGTGGGGGAATCCTGGGAAGTACCTGTGTCTCTTGCTGATTTTGCCCAAGTACATGTGTAGAAGAGCAGCAAGATTACACTTCTTTCTCATTTTTTGACAACAACCAGAGTGTGGTTCCCCTCATCCTGAAATGCTAGGGTTTTGTTTGTTTGTTTGTTTGTTTGTTTGGGGGGGGGGGTTTTGTTTGTTGTGTCCAGCTTGCTCTTCCGCTTCCCAGAAGACAGAATCATAATTTCACTCTTTTAGATCTGAGACTAGGAGCCCTTTACAGTGACCTGTCTGGATGTCTTCCAGTGAAGGGATAAGGATATAAATCTTGTGCTCACGTCCTAGCAGAAATGATAGGGAGAGACTGTCAGATCCTTAAATGTTTGCTCAGAGATCACATCATGGTCCCCTGAGGATGTTGAGGGCCCAGAGAGCCAAAATTGCTCCTCGTGTTGTCCAGTTACAACTTGAAAAGCAGTGCCTGGCTTTTTCCCTGTGCATAAACAGAGCAGACCTGGCCTTCCAGATGGGACGCTCATGATCTTGGTTGGCTTTTGGGAAAGGGTGTGCCAAGGTGTGCGTCTTCTCTCACTAAACTGGAAACCAGTGGGTATCACAGGCCGAGGTGCAGAGCTGCTCAGGTGGAGCCGCCAGAACTTGAACGGGAAGGTGACAGCATTCTGTGTGGCTTCTGGCAGCTTCAGCATGTCCGCCTGGCCAGCTCTCCGTTCCCAATTTCTTACGTGTAGAAATTCCTGAATTTGCTGAAGCTGAATGTTCTGGGAGCGGAGGGATGAGAATGATTAATTGCCTGAGCTGTGCTCCTGTTTTTGCTTTCAGGCAAATTCCTCCTCCAAACAGGGTGCGGTCTCTAGCTTGTCAGCAGGTTGTTGTCACAACATGTTGGGACACTCTGTCTCTGTGGCTTTCGGCACTTGGAGCTAGATAACTGATCTCACCTGCAGATCTCACCGTGTAGGGATACTGAGATATAAGACAGACAATCCATGTGATACACCAACAGTCAACACTGTGCCAAGCATGGTTCTAAGCCCTTTATGTGCATTAACTCATTTAATACTAATAACAACCTATGGAAAAGATGCGTCTAATATCTCCACTTCACAGATAAAGACATGTTAAGCACGTAGGGTCATGAAGCCCGTCGAGAGCTGGATTAAAACCCAGGCAGTCTAGCACCAGTAGCTGGAATGACCCAATCACACAAAAGTAGGATTCTCTTGAAAATGGTAAATCATAAGATCAATGATGTTTCAGAGGAAGGAAATACATATTTTAGCAAAATGCTAGGATTTATCATCGAAAGGTTATAGAGGAATACCAGACGAGCTGCTACTGGGTGAGACCCTTCTACGTGGGAGAACCCTTTACCCTGCTGCCTAGAGAGTTAGAGGTTGTGGACACCGGAACAAATAGTGCTTACGCGTAGGTGGGTGATTAGAAAATCTCTTCATGCCGTGCATGGAGTATGTAGCAATGACACAGTAGAGGTGACCATCTTTGTATTTGCCCGAGGATTCAGCAGACCTTTAGTGAGCAAGAGCCAAGCTACCGTAAATGGGCCCAGAGCTCCCACCAGAGATCAGAGACTGCCTGCCTCCCATGGCCACAGCATCCTGGGGAGGAAAGAGAGAGATGCAGATCCTTGGCTTTATCCAAAGTTCTCTTCAAGCGTGAATGTGTGGGAATGCTTTCGAGGATGACAGACACTGTGTATGACGACTAAAATGTCCTCTCATCCAAACCTCAGAGAACCGGAAGTATGGCATCCGTCCTACTGTGGGAGCCAATAAGAGGGTCAAAGGTCACTGAAAGTGCAGTCTCACACTGGTCAGTGACCCAGGTGGGTGCACCAGTCCTAGGGAGGGTGCCCTCTGTCACTTTGGAAGAACATATATGCACACGGGCGCCTGGGGAGGTGTGGCTAGAGCCTGTCACAAGCCCAGGACAGTGGCAGGAACAGCTAGGCCAGGTCAAGGCCACGTGGAGCGGAGGCTGCCCATGAGGGGTATGCCTGGAGCAGGGCAGAGTGGCAAGAAAAGTTTGGTGCCCTGTTGTCCACCCTGGGTTTCTCTGCCTGGAAAACTGAAGGGGAGACACGGGAGTCCCACTGAGTCCCCTGAGAGGAGACCCTGTTTTTACCCACATCCTTCTTTTTTCCTTTTTGGCCCATGTAGCCTGGGGGAGCAACAATGATAATTGTCATTTATTTGTCACGCACTAAGTGAGAAGTCAACTACAGCTGACCCTCGAACAACATGGCTTTGAACTTTGCGTCCACTTAGATGCAGATTTTGGGGGGATAACTGGACTACAGTACTATAAATGCATTTCCTCTGATGATTTTCTTAGTAACATTTTCTCTAGCTTACTTTACTGTAAGGATACAGTATACAATACATATGTCATGCAAAATACATATTAATCAACTATTTAGGTAATCGGCGAGGCTTCCAGGCAATAATAGGCTGTTAGTAGTTAAGTTCTGGAGGAGCCTGAAGTTCTGTGCAGATTTTCAACTGCGTGGGGGGCGGGGTCAGTGCCCTTAACCAACTCATTGTTCAAAGAGTAACTATAATTAGTTTATTAACAATACAGAGCCTTCTACCAAGCTCATTTATGTGCTTCAAGTGATCATTTGATATCATCTGCAACCAGTTTGTCTTGGTTTTCAACCCTAGATACTTGGGTATTTAGGAATGCTTTCTAGAATTTCCCTGGTGCAGTATGTCCACTGTACTGTTACGGAAAGTAGATTGGTTGTTCTAAAAATATTTTTTATGATTTCTGGCAGGAGAAACCGATATATTTCATAATTTAGTGAAATGTCATCAAGAATAAGGCTTATTTTTTTAAATAACCAAATATGCTTTTGTCTTCATTGTTGGGAAGCTGGGATGTGGCAGTGGGAGACCTGTGATGACTGCAGGTACTTTTTTCTAGTGAAGAGCATTTCTGATTTTCTCCAGTATCACTGAGTTCCAATCCCCTCGATAGCTTTTTATAAAAGATAAAAGATTTTTTTTTTCCAAAACCATTTATTCTCACTAGCAACCTAAGCCAAATAAAACTCAGTTGAGTTTATACTTGATTTGAGACTATTGTGATATTTCATTTAAGTAGTTTTGGAAAATACAGACATTCAGTTCCCATTTGATCCCAATCACTCACTCAATTTTTGTGTTTAAGCTTCTGGTTCAGAACCACTAAAGAGAAATAGTATTTGGATTCAGATCACTTCTAATTTAGGGCTCCTAGCTTAAGATTCAGTCATGCCTCTTGGTACAATTACTTAATGTTCTGTGCATTTTTGAGAAAATAATTAAAACCAGATGCTTACTTCCACTCCCAGACTCAACTCCAGTAGTTATTACTTTTAGAAAATGTATCATTTGATAGAAATTTTTAATAATTAGATAGTGGCTGAAGGTTGAGGCATGGCGGCCCACAGTCTCTCATTTATAATTAATCATTTGGAATCTGATAATGCACTTTGTCTTTTGCATTTCTGATGATGCAGGGTATGTGTCCAAAAGAACTTCTGAAATTAAAGAAATAAAAATCAAAGCAAACAGATACCATTTTTCACTTAATAGGTTAGCACGATTGCTAAAGCTTAATAGTTTCTTGTGCTGGTAAGAATTTAAGGAAACCTATGTTCTTGGGCTTTATTGGTCTGATTATAAATTGCTGCCACCTCTTTGGTAGACAGTATGGCAGGATCTTTTAAAATTGTTAATGTATATACCTTTGGTCAAGGTAGGCCACCACTGGGACTTTACTGTGTGTGATTATATGAGGCATCTGTTACTGCGTAACATATTACCATAGAACGTAGCCACTTTAAAACGGCATATATGGGACGCCTGGGTGGCTCAGTTGGTTAACCGGCTGCCTTCGGCTCAGGTCATGGTCCCAGCGTCCTGGGATCGAGTCCCATATCGGGCTCCTTGCTCGGCGGGGGGCCTGCTTCTCCCTCTGCCTCTGCCTGCCACTCTGCCTGTGCTCGCTCTCTCCCTCTCTCTCTGACAAATAAATAAATTTTTAAAAAAAATCTTTGAAAAAAAATAAATAAAAATAAAACGGCAGATATTCATCATCTCACAGTTTCTGAGTTCAGAAACTGGGGACAGTTTAGCTGGGTGGGTCTGGCTCATGGTCTCACATGAGATTCCTGTCAAACTGGAAGGAGGGGCAGCAGTCATCTCAAGGCCCAGTGGGGGTGGAGAATTCTTTTCCGAGCTCACTCTTATGATTATTGGGAGGCCTCACTCCCTCACTACAAGGGCCTCCCCTTAGGGTGCCTGAGTGTCTTCATAACATGGCTGTTGGCTTCCTCTAGAGCGTGTGAACCAAAAGAGAGCCAGCAAGCAAGCAAGTCATAGACTCTGGGCCATGGAGAATAATCCATGTACAGTATGCAGTCAGGAGACAGAAATTCTTGGGGGTCCTCTCGAAGGCTGCCAATCACGTGTGGCCACTTTAAAATGAACAAAAAACCCAAGCTGTATTACCAACCTATATGGCCGTCTCTGTGTTATATAGATCACAATACATCATACAGTGGAATGTGTTGCAAGTGTTAAAAAAAGAATGAAATCTAGGGGCGCGTAGGTTGCTCAGTCAATTGAGATCCGACTCTTGATCTCAGGGTCCTGAGATTGAGCCCCCTGCTAGGCTCCATGCTCAGTGGGGAGTCTGCTTAAGATTCTCTCTCTCTCTCTAAGGAAAAAAAAATGAGATCTGTATGTGTAGATATGAAAATATCCCTAAAATATACTATGAAACAAAGAATTATGGTAGAGAGAGTGGTATACAATGATACATAGATATTTTTGCAGTATATATGTAATCTGGTATAGCATACATTTTTTTTGCTAGAATGAAAAACTATTACCAGTGATTACCTTTCGTCTTTTTCCTTCCATTTCCCTAATGAGTAATGTTTTTAAATTTAGAATTGGGGCACTGATGTCTGCTTGAACAGTCCTCCCGCCCCATCCCCCCATCACCAAGGCCCTGCACCACATGGATCTCTCTTCTCCAAGTCCCTGAGGACTGCAGGAGTTCCTGAGCTGTAGCTGTTCTACTCTGGGCTCCGCTTTTCTTCTGCAGGCCGTTGCCCTGCTGTGCACTGCATGGACAGAGTGGCACGTAGAGGCTTTCTGCCTCTGCATCTTCAGCCAACTGGGCAAGAATTTTTGTTTCAGTAAATTTTGCAAGTTCCAAGATGCCTGGTCTACCTGGAATCTCATGAGTCATTAGATTTTTGTCTCACTTAGGGTTCCTCCCAGCTTGCCATCCTATCTAAAACTCCCTTGATTCCCAGGCAAGCTCTTGAGGTACCGGCCTGACTCTTGTCTTCTTGCAGAAGCAGCATTTTTTTTTCTAGCCCTGGGGCGAAATGATTCAGTGAAAATTCTGCTTTAAGTTATGAAGCCTGTCTTTAGGTCTGCCAGCTTCCACATCTTATTATCTGTTGAATCCTCATGTATTCAGTAAGAGGAAGTAAGTTTGCTAGATACCCCTCTTGTGTCCCCGAGTCTGGGTATTTCCTCCATGACAGCATCTCCGTGACTCTCCTTTTTATTAATTCATCCCACAAATATGCCTCGAGCACCTACTCCATGCCAGACACTGTATTAGAGACTGGAAGTAGATCAGGGGCAAAACCCCACAGTCCCTGCCCTAAATGGATCTTACTGTCTAATGGGAGAACTGCCACTACCCAGTTGAGTGTATGAAACAATGCCTACAGACTCCGATCAGACTCCGATGAGTCAGGAGTCCACCAGCAGATGTAGAGCAGGAAGACTTGCAGGGCCAATGAGACTGACTTTGTGCAGATTAGAAAAAGCCGTTCCCCCCTAAGTGAACAAATTACAAGGCAGCCCCTCCAGGTAGATACACACAGTCAGCACAGTTTGGCAAGTGGGTGGAGATTTTTTTCCTAGTTCACACAAAGGAATCTCTTTCTCCAGGCAGATACAGTCCAGTCCCAGGGCACATGACTTGGCCAGCAGAGCAGACATCCCCCTCCCCCATCTTGATTAGGAGCCCTTATTTAGAGCACGTTCTACCCAACCAAATGCAAATGCGCAGGCCCTGGGAGCCTGGCTGATCTGGAGGATCCAGGCAGACCTGAGACAAGTCCTGAAAGATAAGTAGGTATTAACTAGACGTGGAGGAGGGATGGTGGGGAAGACCATGAAGAGTCTTCCAGGCAGAAAAATCCAAAATAGGACAGAGCCCAGGATATTCCAGGAGCTGAGACTAGAGAAGGAGAGTGAAGGCAAAGGTGGGTTGAGATGAAACCAGAGCAGCTAAAAACCTCCAGACCAAACAGGACAGGCTTTCCTTGCACCAGGCTGTAGACCTGGATGGAGGATAGCCTTGAACGCCAAGCTAAGGAATTTGAATTGGAGTACCATTCCTTTTTTTTTTTCAGTACCATTCTTTCATTTACATAGGGACTGAATTATTCTGCCTCCTTTTTGTCAAGTGTAATCAGTCTTTGCTCATCTACATTTGTAATTATGATCCTACTTCCTTGCCAATTAAGGATACAAATAAACTTACGTCTTTCTCTCTTAGAAAACTGCAAATGGCATGCATGCTCAAAACAAGTTCTTGGGCTTGCTGCAAGGAAAATGGTTTCTGAGAACCACAGGGAGGAAACCTAGAAAATCATAAGGAAGCTTTCTTCTTTTCCCCATGACCAGCACACATGTATACACACACAAATGCACGCAACCACGGGAAAGTTCTTTCCCACATACAAAGTCCAGGAAATAAAGCCAAATGTGTTTGTCTGTTTTATTTTGGCAGCATTTCAGGTATTTAAAATTTTAGCTCACATCTTAAATTAATTGAAAAACTTGAATAGGTTAAATGAACATACCTCATCATTTATGAGAAGAACAATCGAAATGAATGTGCTGTTCTCTAGCAAGATGATGTGGGTGAGTATCCCACAAGGACTTCTCAGAAAGGAGTGTTTGACATTCATAACAATCTGAAACGTTGACCTGGGGCATCGGAGTGTGCAGCTGCAAGGTGGGCGCGTCGCGTGACTGGAAACAGACACCTGCTCTGGCTGCCTCGTCCTCCACACTCTGGTGGCCCCTGCCCCTCCAGACCACGGCTGGAGGTCACTCCAGCTTTGGGAAGGCCGTTACTCTCTGCTGGGCCTCCCCTCCTTGCTCCTCAATTCACCCCTCCTCCAGGCAGCCTAACAGGGTCTGTTTCCCAAAGACCTGCCATCACCTCCCCGTCGCATGCTCTGAAGAACAGAGGGGCAGCAGGTGCCCGGCACTGGTCAGGGAGGTTAAAGAGGTGCCTTTCGGCAGTGTGGTGACTCATCTCCCACCCCCGACGCACGCTCAGGCACGCAGGTACGCACACATGCCACATACAGACCCACTCTAAGCGGAGAGAGCGGGCTCGTTGAACCGTCCCTGAAAGAGCCAGTGAACTGTCACCATAGAGTCCCTGACCCTGCTCAGTGTTTTAGCGGGACCTGTCACGTCTTTATCTATTTGATTCATGCTCATGACCGGTTCGTGGTCGGAGCCTGTGGGGTACGTGCAGTCGACACCCGGTACTTACCCAGTTCCTAAGGCTGTGGACAAAATTCCGAGAGTCCGTGAACTTGAATGAGAAAAAAAGAATTAGATCTTTATTTTCACTAACCTCTAACTAAAATTTAGACTTCTGGTTAACGTCAACGTTTAGGGTGCCTTCCTTTGGAGAAGGAAATAAGGCATGTAGGAAACCACACCCTAATTACGGATGCAGGCGACAAACCGTGGGGGAACCTGTGACTTTTCAACAGTGGAAATCACAGATGGTTTCGTATCACGTTATTGTAGATTATTGAGTTAAAGTTGTGGAAGTATTAATGGTCATACTGCTTCAAACTTACCTTATTTATCAGACCCACTAATACATCTTTTTATTTAATACATTAATGAAGATCATATATTGCTACGCCGTAACGGTTTTGGTAACTGCTATACCATATGTTATGTGTACCAAAAAATATTGGGTGACTCTGTTTTATCATAATCGTTGTCCTTTATAACCCTATGTATTTAAGAATTTAAGAACACAGTGCTGGAAGAAGCATGTAGGCTTTACTAGGCTGCCAGAGAGGGGTCCATAGCACAAAAAAGGTTAAGAACCTCGGGTGGGGTGAAAAGCCCTTGCATTCCAGGCCCAGTTTCTACTCAGTCTCCTAGCTGTGTAACCATAGTGCCCTCTGAGCCTCAGTTTTGTCATCTGTAAAATGGGAAAGTAATAGTGATGATTTAGGTGAAGTAAGTGAAAATCTCAGTTAAAAGAATTTATTCTTGGGGCGCCCGGGTGGCTCAGTGGGTTGGGGCCTCTGCTTTCGGCTCCAGTCATGATCCCGGGGTCCTGGGATCAAGCCCCACATCAGGCTCTCTGCTCTGCGGAGAGCCTGCTTCCTCCTCTCTCTCTGTCTGCCTCTGCCTACTTGTGATCTCTGTCTGTCAAATAGATAAATAGAATCTTAAAAAAAAAAAAAGAAAAGAATTTATTCTTTTCACTCTAGCTCTACTGAAAGTGTGAGGCTTTGCTTTTTTTTTTTTTAAGATTTATTTTATTTTACTTTAGAGAGAGTGTGTGCATGCACCATTGCAGGGAGAGGCAGAGCGAAAGAGAAGATCCTCCAGCAGACTCCCCATTTTGCATGGAGCCCAACACAGGTCTCTATGCCTGGACCCCAAGATCATGACCTGAGCTCCTATCAGGAGTCAGACACTTAACTTGACTGAGCCACCCAGGCACCCCTAGAGTACTTTGTTTTTAAATTAATGAAGTAGAGTCACTGAGATACCACATAATCCTCAAATCTGTTTCTTTACGTTTTGTTTTCTCCATCAACAGCAGTGTTTTATAATATAATTCATTTATACTTAAATACATGGGGCACCTGGTTGGTTCAGTCGGTTAAGTGTCTGCCTTCAGCTCAGGTCATGACCTCAGGGTCCTGGGATCAAGCCCTATGTGGACTCTCTGCTCAGCAGGGAATCTGCTTCTCCCTCTCACCCTCCCTCTGTGCTTCCTCCCCACACCCCAATAAATAAGCACTTTATTTTTTTTTAAAGATTTTATTTATTTATTTGTCAGAGAGAGAGAGCGAGAGAGCGAGCACAGGCAGACAGAGTGGCAGGCAGAGGCAGAGGGAGAAGCAGGCTCCCTGCCGAGCAAGGAGCCCGATATGCGACTCGATCCCAGGATGCTGGGATCATGACCTGAGCCGAAGGCAGCCGCTTAACCAACTGAGCCACCCAGGCGTCCCTAAATAAGCACTTTAAAAATTGTATATATATTAAATATATAAAGTGAGTCTCTCTATATAAACACTAATGGTTTTACCTTTTTAGTTGTTGGATTTTACATACTTTAGTCCCTAGTTTTCTGTTAAAGAAATAACATTGCATTCCTCACCCATTCTCAGCTTGTGAGATATTTTCTGGGCTTTTTTCTTTTTGTTTGATTGCTTTTATGATGTATAAAAATTCACGTCTCCTAGGGCAGCAGGGAAGGTACTGCCAGTCAGGTGGTTCTGGAACATTCCTAGCAGATTTTTTTTTTCCCCTTGTCCGTCACTTATCTTTTTTCTTACTTTTTTAAAGCTTTATTTATTTGAGAGAGAGAGAGAACATGCAAGGGTGGGGATGGGGAGAGGGAGAGAAATTCTCAGGCAGACTCCACACTGAGTGCGGAGCCCACCTCCAATCCTAGGACACTGGGATCATGACCTGAGCCAAAATCAAGATAGTTATTACACCTGAAATCAAGAGTCAGATACTCACCCAACTAAGCCACCCAGGGCCCCCATCACTTCTCTTTTTAATGAAAAATTTATCAGTAAAGTCGCCAAATGACTAATTTTCCTATTTATCTTCATGTATTATACATATTTCATGTAATTTTAAATATCATATATGTCACTGCAAAGACCTAATCATATATAGAAAATGCCTTCAGAACTATGGAGAAAGACAACATATAGTAGTTGGTTGTAGATATTCATGGATATTTGTCCTTAAGGTACCAGTAACTATTATATGTTGTTGTAAAAAACAAATAATAGAAATAAATGCCTAAAAATTAAAAAGATCTCAATATCAAGGAAAGCATATGGTACCAAACCAGATTGTAAGGCCTGTTAGTGTCTATTTAAAAAAGAAAAAAACACTTTTGGGAGGAAAGTAAATTAATTTGTTTTAATTTTGTGAACTACCCAATTTTCTTCACCCAGTTTTTTAAAAAGGCAAATTATAATGCTGTCCAAAGCATATTTGCAAAATTTCTTGTAGCTGCCTTACTAATTTAATCTGGCAGGGCTGCTGAGCCAGGAGTGTGGCAGTAAGTAGATCTGGCCATCCAGAAATAAGTTCTCTTCTGGTTTTATAAAGACGAACTTATTATTAGACTTGATTAAACTGTAACTGGCTTTCAAAAGCTTGAGAGAGCTAGTTAGTGACATTTTGAAAGAAAAGATAGGGGCAACCTGGGTGGGTCAGTCAGTTGATCATCCAACTCTTGACTTCAGGTCATGATCTCAGGGTGGTGAGACGGAGCCCAATGATGGGCTCTGTGCTGGGTGTGGAGCCTGCTGAAGAATTCTCTCCCTCTCCCTCTGCTGCTCCCCCCCTCTTTTTTTCCAGCTTTATTAAGGTCTAGCTAGGTATTAGGTATTAGGTATATAGGTATATCAGTATTAGGTATATAATTGATAGGTATATCAATTAAAGGTATAATTGACAAAATTCATATATACTTAAGAGAATACAGTGTGATTTAATATATGGACACATTGTGAAATAATAACCACAATCAAATATGATTAACAGATCATTACCTCACATAGATGCCTTTTTCTTTTGTAGTGAGAACACTTAGGATCTACTCTCTTAGCAAATTTCAAGTGTACAATACATAGTCCACATACTATATGCTTAGATGCCCAGGATGTATTTATCTTATAACTGAGCCTTTGAACCCTTTGACAAACATCTCCTCATTCCCCCTATGCCAAAGCCCCCCAAAAGATATCTTCTGATAAAAAAAAAAATAGTTTTGGACAGGGTAGCTATGAAAAATTTTTAAAAAGTGATGAAAAGGAACATGCTATCTCAAATATTAAAATATGTAATAAAGCTACAGTAATCAAAATAGTCCATTGAAATACACACAAAGACACATAGACACTAGTTTATAATCACTGAAATGCAGCAAACCTGTGGGAGAGGAAATAGATTATTCAGCAAACCACATACCAGAATAAACTCCAGGGAACTAGAGAACCATGTGGGTTTTTTAAGATTATTCTTTTAAAATCTAGGAGATGGAAATAGGTGAATACTTAACCAATACTGGGAAGGGGAAGGATTTTGAAATCTAAAAGCAGTGGAAGAAACCACAAGGGAAAGAATTCTTTTTATTTCTTTTTTTTAGAATTCTTTTTATTTCACCATGTTTTAGTAAAGATTATGAGTAGGAGGAACTAAACTAACTTGAAATACCACAGATAAATGGAGGGCTTACCAGAGAAAGATCTCCGATTAACCCCAGGGCTGGGACTGTGATTGGGCTGGGCCTTTCCAGGGGCAAGGCAGAGAAGCCTTGAATTCTGGAAGGACCAGGAATCTGAGCTCAGACACAGCCTGTGTCTGCTGCTTTCTGGGCAGGAGCAAATTCTCTGAAAAAAGGGATGTGAATTGGAGAGAAAGAGTCTCTCGGCAGGGCAGGGTTGAATCCTGTCCAGTATATTCGACTTGAAATTCCTTAGGTCAAAGAATAAACATTTAAAAGGTAAATACCACCGAGTAAAAAAATATTTGCAACAAATATTACCGATAAAAAGATTTAATATCGGGTCGCCTGGGTGGCTCAGGGGGTTAAGCCTCTGCCTTCGGCTCAGGTCATGATCTCAGGGTCCGGGGATCAAGCCCCACATCGGGCTCTCTGCTCAGCAGGCAGCCTGCTTCCCTCTCTCTCTCTCTCTCTCTGCCTGCCTCTCTGTCAAATAAATAAAATCTTTAAAAAAAAAAAAAAGATTTAATATCTTTAACATAGAAAGTGTTTTTATCAAACAATAAGGATATTTCTAACAATCCAATTATTTTTAAGTGGGCAAAGGACATAAATATATTGTCTACAAAAAAAAAAGAGGCTAGTATATGCAAAAGGGCAGGAAGTGATATTGACCTTATTTATTATTAGCCAAAAAAAAAGCAGATTTAAGAAAACAGTAACATACATTTTTTTGGTCTAGGAAATTGACAACATTTTTTGTGCCACTTTGTGCTTGTACTCCTTTTTAAAATCATGCTGCCAGTTCAAGCAAAGGTCAAGTGGGTGTTTTCTGCTGGGGGTGTAAATTGTTAACACCTTTCTGGATGACAGTTTTTTGATCCGTGAAGATGCTCATGTTCAAGTTGATCAAATTATTCTTCTAAGAAGGGAAGGAAGTCAAAGATACGTATAAAGATAGTTATTACAACATTATTTGTAATGGTGGAAATCTGGAAATAACCTAAATTTGTTATATTACCCTTAGGGTTACTTAGTGGTTTATCCTATAAGGAAATATTAAAAACCATGAAAAACCATTTGTTCAAGAAATGTTTGTTTACATAATTCCAGTTTTGCGGATAAACAACAGAGAGTAGGGCACCTGGGTGACCCATTCGGTTGAGCATCTGCCTTCGGCTCAAGTGATGATCCCAGAGTCCTGGGATCACGTCCCACATTAGGCTCCCTACTCCACAGGGAGTCTGCCTCTCCCTCTGCCCTTCACCCTGTTTGAGCTCCCTGGCTCTCTCTCTCAAATAAATAAAATCTTAAAAAAAAAAAAAAAAAAAAGAACACAGCAGAGTGAAGAAAAGAGAAACAAAGAGATGTAAAAGGAACATGGGAAATACTCCATTTTGTTAGTGGTACTCGGGAGGGTAACAAGCGGTTTATTTTCTGCAAGGAAACTATTAATTACTTTGGTTATCAGAAGGAAAGCAACAGTGATGCATTTCGCATTTATATGAAAGTAAACTGGACATTTTTATCATTTGGCCTAGAGAAGGGATATATCTGCTCAGGGGAGAAGTAGCTTCCATGTATTCCTCATATTAGCTTTCAAAGAATTAAATTAGAGAATCCATATCTAAAGGTCTTGGTCCATGCCCGGTACTCATAATAGTTGCTCAGTAAATGTCGACAGCACATTCAAATCCTGAATCTCTGTTTGGGACAGAGGGTCCCAAAGCCTCCTAAACAGATCTGTTGGATTCCTTTCTTTCTTTCTTTTTTTTTTAAGATTTTATTTATTTATTTGACAGAGAGAGATTACAAGCAGACAGAGAGGCAGGCAGAGGGCGGGGGGATGGGGGAGCAGGCTCCCCGCTGAGCAGAGAGCCCGATGAAGGACCCTGAGGTCATGACCTGAGCCAAAGGCAGAGGCTTAATGCACTGAGCCACCCAGGCGCCCCAATTCCTTCCTTCCTTCCTTTCTTCCTTCCTTCCTTCCTTCCTTTCTTTTTCTTCCTTCCTTCCTTCTTTTAATTAAGATTTATTTATTTATTTGAGAGAGAGAGAGCTCCCATGCGTTGCAGTCTGAGGGAGGGGCAGGGAGAGAGTGGGGAGAGAGAATCTCAAGCAGATTCCCCATTGAGCGTGGAGCTCAACACAGGGATCAGTTTCATGACCCTGAGATCATGACCTGAGCTGAAGTCAAGAGTCTGATGCTTAAGCGGCTGAGCCACCCAGGTGCCCCTCGATTTCTTAATTGCCTCTATTAGGACACTGGCTTTTGTCCTCCACCCCCGTCCCCACCCCCAGCATCTAGAACAATACCTGGCACATAGCTACTCTTCAGTTTCATTTAGATAAAACGAATGAATGAAATAATGGATGAATGAATTTCTCTGCCTCTATGTGCTGTGTGGGAGGAGGACCCCATCCCCCTACCCCCCCAACACACACTTCATATTGATGTTCCTGAGCTATTCTTTGGGATTTCCAGGAGATACCTGGCAGGTGACTTTGAGCACAGTCCCAACACTACCAGTGGCCACCACCAGTCCCTCTCCCTCTCACTCCCCCTGCTCTGGCTTCCAGTGGGATCTGCTGCCGAACCCTTACACCCCTACACCCTCTCCGTTGGTGCCAGGCAGAGGCCCCTCTGAGCTACTACTGATGTCTGCATGGGCACAGTCCCTCAGGGTCCAAGCTGAGGGCACTGATGTCCGTGGCCAGATGCTGCTGCTTTCACTGTGGGAGACTTCCAACCACAGCCCACTCACTGTTCTGTGGAACTGTGCCTTGAGCTTCCTCTGCTGATGTGGTAATGAGCACATGCACACCCTTACATGCGTGCACACACACACGCATGCATACACTCACACCCACATGCAAAAGACATCCATTAACCTCCCTGTCCCAGAGTTGACGGCCAGAGCCACCTTGTGCTTCCAAATTTTTCTGTTTTTGGGTGCAACCTCCCTGTTTTGGCTCCTTGGCCCAGGGCTGGGACTAGGGTTGGGGGTGGGGTGGGAGTAGTGTGTGAGGTGGGGCGGGTGCCTTGACTGAATCAGAAGTTCTGAGGAAAAAGCCATCACAGCGCCCCTCCAATGCAGAGGCATCCTTCTGAGTTAGCTAACACATCTCTGGCAGGAAAAATAATTTCCCTGGAGGCAACTTGGTGCCTCATGCAAATCGTCCCTGCGTGGAGCTGCGGCACTGGCCCTCGAGGCCATCTGGACACAATGGCCTCCTGAAGTGAACTCACGGTCGCCCCAGGCGAGGATGGCTGCGAGAGGGAGATAAAGCCTGGCTGCTTCCTTTCTGCTTTGTTTTGAACTATATTCTAGAAAGATACCGAAGAAGTGTTAACCTAATTAGCAGTTGCCCACCCCCCACCTCACACGGACACACGCACGCGCAGGCCTTCGCAGGGTTCACCGCAGCGTATGCTGTCACCGGTTTAATTTAGCCTCGCGGACAAATAAACCGCGACAGACGAGAGGTGGATAAAGCCGTGGGGCAGGTCAGCAGCAGCGGCCGGATGCGAGGAACCTGCAGCCTCCGTAGACGTGCGTGGCCCCTTGCAGCCTGACAAAGCGCATCCCCAAACCTGGTCCTGCTTCCAGAGCCCTCACAGAGCCCCTGCTGGTGAAGGAATCTTATGTCTGAGAAGGCTGGTGCCTCTCCTGGGTCTGGGCGGAGACGAAGGATGCAGAAAGGGAATGGGGGGCGGGGTGGGACGCAACCCCCTCTTTATTTAAAAACAAACCAGGAAGGAAGGAACCTTCTACCATCAGTCCCCTGGTGACCACCGCCTGTCATTTTTTCAGGGTTGTGTATTCCTATAATGCTTTTAACCAGGAAATGCTGTTACACTTCATTTTGGAGCAGTTGGGTGCCCCGAGGAAGGGCGAGGGAAGGCACCCCAGAACCCGCCTTAGCAGTAGAAAGGTGATGCCTGCATAGTGACAGGGCACAGTCCGATCAAGCCCAGGGGAAAACCGTGCTCCACACTTTGTGAAAACATGATCTAACTGTTAAGGAGGATGGCTGTAATTTTAGAAAGGCAGAGATGAATGGAAGACTGTCTGAGCTTAGGAGATCCATTTCTATTTTTTGTCCAGCTGAGTCACTCTGTGATAAAAGTGGTCCCAGTATCACAAGACTCACTAACCTTTCTGTCATTTCCCCTCCCACTCTGTGCCCAAAAATGCTTGTTTGTTTGTTTTCTATCGGTTTTTATCTTGCTTCATCCAGTAAAGAGTTTCTCCTCATTGGCAAACATCACATCCCCTGATGAATTTTCGCTGATGTATTTGCGCTCATGGGAGCTGCCCTGTGCTCCCGACTTTGCACTTATGGAGTGGGAATTCCCGGCCATATGCCCCAGCCTCCTGACTCCCGCAAATATCAGTGGGGGTCATGAATCGATCCATTATTGGTCTTACAGTGTTAAGTTCACCTGAGAATCCCAATTTTTTTTTAAGCTTTTATTTATTTAAGTAATGTCTGCACCCAACGTGGGGCTCTTACTCATGATCCCAAGATCAGGAATTGCGTGCTATGCCGACTGAGCTGCCAGGTTCCCCAAGAGAATCCCCATTTTAAACTTCATTTCCTTCGGGACGCCTGGGTGGCTCAGTTGGTTAAGCGGCTGCCTTCGGCTCAGGTCATGGTCCCAGCGTCCTGGGATCGAGTCCCACATTGGGCTCCTTGCTCGCTGGGGAGCCTGCTTCTCCCTCTGCCTCTGCCTGCCACTCTGTCTGCCTGTTCTCTCTCTCTCTCTGACAAATAAATAAATTTTTAAAAAAACTTCATTTCCTTCAAGTTTTAACTTCCCACTTAGGAAGTATTTAGATTGATTTTTGGTGCTCTTTGATTTTTATTAGTCTATTGTTGTCATTGTTGTTTTTAAGTAACTTTGTTTTAACTTTAGGGAGGACCGGATGGCTCAGTGGGTTGAGCTGCTGCCTTCGGCTCAGGTCATGATCCTGGGGTCCTGGGATCGAGTCCCACATCCAGCTCCTTGCTCAGCGGGGAGCCTGCTACTCTCTCGACTCTGCCTGCTTGTGTGCTCGCTCTCTCTCTCTCTCTCTGACAAATAAATAAATAAATAAATAAATAAAATCTTTAAAAAACACCACCTGTGGCTTTGGCAGCCCTCCCCCACACCGTGGCTGATAGGCCCTTTCATCCTAGGGGACACCACTGTGATTTGACACAGCTATTCAGATGTGAAGTGGGGGGTTCTGGTAGAACGTCACCAGCGTGCAGGTGTCCTAAAAGCATATTGGGATAAACCTCTGTTTATATGAATTCGGGCACAGGTCTTGCTTTACCCACTTGGTATTCGAAATGATAAGAGCAAAGAGCCACTGGCTGCCTTGGCCGTGCCCGGCCCTCTGAGGGCCCAGCTGCCTTTTCCTGCTTCCTCTTCCTTCCCACTTCCCACTCATTCATTAGCAGCCTTTGAAGAGGAAGCTTAGCATACTGTTTTCACCTTCGCTTTCCCTTTTCCTCTTCAACTACCTCTTCACATCTCCGCCCCACCCACACCCGCACACTCACCAAGCAGAAGCTTTTCGCATGTCTGTCACAGAGAGACCATCTTCAGTGCCCATCGGTGTACAGCCCTCAAGATTTCTGTGGCCCTGACTTGTGTGAGTGATGACTGCTCATGTCCCTCAAGCCCTCCGAATATCTGATCTTAGCAAGGTGACAAAGTGTACATTTTTTTAAATTTCCTAGGGTAATTGCTAGGATTTTGTTTATAAAACACCCATTTCTATGCCAGGAATTCTAAAGTCAAATATACATAAACCATTAGGTTCTGAACAAAAGCATCTAGGAATCTTAGGCTGGAAGGTCAGAGGTCAAGTGCAGTCAACTCTGTGCAGGGACCCTTCTCTGGCACCCTGGACACAGGGTCCTTCGTGAGGGGAGGAATCTGCGGGGTCACCCAGCTGCTCCCTTTGGTTGTTGGGCTCCTGGAGTCCAGTGCTTTGTGTGAGAGGGGCTGGGTGTTTAAGCCTTCCATGCTTCATCTGAAATGGTGACTGTTAATAGTCATTCCTCACAGAACTGTTACGAGTGTTAGCTCAGTCGGTACATGTCAAACCCTTGGACAGTCCTGGCAAGAGCTGAGGGCCCAGTCACTGCGCGTGGGTAATGCTGCCTCTGTGGGGAGATGCACGTCGGGCCAACCAGTCGGAGCTCACGCTCGGCCAATACCCAGCCCTGTGAACAGGACAACTCAGTTGCTTGCTGTCCTCCGAGCTTGGATTTCATCATCTGTCACCTGTGAGGGAGCAGTCCGCAGTACGCACGGCCTAGCGCGCTGTCAGGAAAATGCCAGGAGACGTGAAGGGTCATGGAGAATTCATGCCGGACGGACTCCAGTGCGGAGTAGACGCGCTTTAAACCATCGAGATTCGTCACATTTTCTACTTAGTTGAAGAGGCCAAAAAAGGAGGTTATGTTTGCTTTGCTTTAAGAAACAGTATAGCCCAATTCCTGTCACGCTAGTGCTGAATAGATACTGGATTATTATACTCAGAGGAGAGTAAGAGATGAAATTGAGTTTTGCATGTTTGGAGCTTCTAAGAACCAAAGAAAGGACACAAGAGGTTCTTGCAAACCTGCAGATTCAAAGCCTTGAATGTGTGAGATTCTCCGACACGTGTAAACTCGGGATTTCTGGGTATGTTTCTCTTCAATGATAGCAAAACTGCATGGAGTCATATGAGCCAAAAAAGAAAAGAAAGAAAAAGCCAAGTCAGAATATTTTTAAGGAAATTCTGACTTTTTCAAGTATTAGAGAAGCCCCCACCCCCAGCTTCTTGGAGACTCTGTTATTTGAAGGCGTCGCTGTCAGGTGTCTAGCCAAGGCGAACAGCCTCTTTCCCACCATCACCTCAGACGGAGCAGACCAGCAAGTCCTGGGCCCCCAGGAGCAGGCTCTCCAGAATCCTCAGATGTCACAGGCATGATCCCTGATCCACACACACCTCTAAAGGAGCCAGTCCCCAGCAAAGCTGCCCCTATGAAATGAATTCTTCGCTTTACCTTGAATGACTCTCTGATCATCGGTTAATGAGATGGTGACCAAGGGCAGCTCTTCAGTTGCCTGTTTTAATGAGTAGATAGGAATTATTTTTAATTAGTGCTTCAGTTGTCTACAATTAAAAGATGCTCTCTGATGTGCTTAAGGGCCTTTTGAAAACAGTCGATTTTCTTAATTCGGTTAAGCATTGCCTAAGCGCTCTTGTTTGCAATGCTATTTGTGTTCTCTGTGAGAAACCTTTCTCCAAGCAGAGATCATTTCCAGCCTTTGTAGAATAGTCCAGTTTTAGTGGAGATCATCTTGACAAGGGCATTAACCATATTTAGTATAAATTTCAGGGCAGTGTGTCTGCCTAGCCCCAGGTCAGTCTACCAATGCCAGAGCAAGAAGCCATTATCATGTATTTCGGAGCTGTTCCCTTCCCCAACCTTCTGCCCACCTAGAAGATACACAAGTGTGCCCCTCAGTCTCCCTGGCAGCGAAGGTGGGGGGTTGGGCAGGATACCCGCCCAACCTCGGCAAACCATCTTGAACAGGGCAGTAAGCCCTTGGCCTGATACAGTCAGGTAGACGTTACTGGGACGACAGCACACATTCTGTGACAAGATGATGACAAAATTTGGCATTTTAGGATTAACAGGTATGAGTTAGAAGACATAATCCGATCACTTGCCTTAGCCCCAATCCCATACTCAAAGTGTTTTCTCTCCCAAATCCTTGAAATTACTCCCTGGAAAGTAACCATTGGTTCCAAAATTCTGACATTGTCTATTGGATAAATATATTTTTAGGATTTCTTTAAATATGATACTTTGGGTTTCCACCGCCCCCCCCCCTTGGTTTCTTTTTTTAAAAATAAATCATCTAAGAATCAGTTTTCAACCAAAAAGGCTTTTGGGTTTTCTTTTTTTAGTCCATGTCCCAGAATAGTAGTTTCAGAGTTGCCAACTGCAAAAAGGACCTGTGTGTTGTGTATGCTGCCCAGAGCTATTTCCAGGCACACACTAAATGGTTTTAGAAAACTAGTACGTGGAGTAACTCACGTGGTTTCGTGTGTAGCAGGAAAAACCACCTTACCTCGGTACTCCAGAAGCTGTCAAGTCATCTGATCATAAGCGGTAATGATCTTGAACTTGAGAGCTGACAGGAAAAAATTATGTTGGACGTGGCAACATTCAGGAAGACAAATGGTTCTTTCAGCAAAATGGTTCTCTTTCTCCTTTACATGGTGGTTGAGAAAGTAATGGCTCTCCCTGAACTGTAGGAACCCTTCCACGGACTTGGATAAACCCCATGGGAATCAGCGCACACTTCCATCTGTACGGTTGACCAACATGTGTGCACTGAGTTCCTTTGGCCTAGCGCTGGCCTTAGAGCCGCATAAATATGGGAGCAGTAGGTGTCCCGCGTCACCTCCTTCAAGTCCTTCGTCCCATCCTGGCAAGTGACGAGTGGAGCAGTGAGGGAATAGTCAAGGTAAAGGGCATCTCGTAAACTATCATTCACCACATGGTGCCTTGCATCCCTGTGCAGAGGGTCATTTCCCTCCAAGTGCTGCAGACTTGCCGGTGCTAGGGTGGATAGATGACCTCTATTCATTCAAGACAGATGCAAGCACCCACCATGGAGATGATTTTATGTTGAATGAGGCACCATTCTAGACCAAATAAGTTTTTTAGACCACTTGTGGAAGTTCATTAAAGGATAGATAGGTCTACAGGTGCCTCGTTCCTATCTGGATTCTTATGGGGGGAGGTTCTGCATGGCGTTTGGCCTCTTCTTTTTCTTTTTTTTTTTTTTTAAGATTTTATTTATTTACTTGACAGAGAAAGAGAGATCACAAGTAGGTAGAGAGGCAGGCAGAGAGAGAGGAGGAAGCAGGCCCCCCGCTGAGCAGAGAGCCCGATGTGGGGCTGGATCCCACGATCCTGGGATCATGCCCTGAGCCGAAGGCAGTGGCTTTAACCCACTGAGCCACCCAGGCGCCCCTCGTTTGGCCTCTTCTGTCGTTTGACTGCATCACGTCTTCTGTCTTTGACCGAGCTCATGCAGCCAAAATTGTATCAGTTCAGCCTAAGCCCTGCTGTGGTTTCTAACCTTCCTAACCCTGTGTGTCTCCTGCATCATGATTTAAACGACTTAGGAAATTTAGCTTAATTGGGAGCAAGAGATGTAGAACTAAGATTTCCTGAGGGCTGATGTTTTGGTTTCGCTAATTTGATTTTGTGCTGCCTTCAGCTCACAGTGTCTATTAACTGCCCTGGGACACAAGTCTTTACACCATCGATATGGCTCCGGAGACACTACCACCTTCTTTTGGGTTAAATACCTACATTTCATTATCTTTTAATTGAGTTCTCCGACATGTCAGTGGAAAAGAAAATAATGGGTGATTAATGCTTCTGTGTGAATGAGGACTAACAGTACATATAATGAATATGACTTACTTTAAAATCTCTTCTGCAGTAAAATATTGTGCTAGTTGACAGCAAACCAAGGTTAAAGAGACTTTAATTAAAAATTATAAGCTCACCCTAGCCCAGAGCTCTATCCCGTGCAAATCTAAGAATATCTAGTGGACCAAAAGAAACCCCTAAAATTGTTCAATAGCACCCCCTAGCATATATAATTTTAGGCTATAAGACTAGGAAGCAAATTCTTTTTGTCATTTCTTCTCTAAAAAGTATAGGTTTTTAAATATGCCTAGTTATATTGGCGCATTCTTCACATTATTCCTGGGTCGAATGTCTGAAAGTAACTATCAACAGAGGAGGACATGATCTAGTAGAATAATTTCTTGTACAAAGATTTTCAGAATGATTTTACTTTAAATATGGCTGTCTTCTATTCATTGTCTCTGCTTTGGTTGGCTGATTTAAGGAGATTCGGGGTTTGTTTGTTGTTTTTAGAGTAAGTCATCTAGGAAAGAGAAAAAGGCAGAGCTGGGGGAGGTTCCTAAAGTAGATCATGGCAGTCCACAAAGTAGGTGTAGCGTATCTAACTCTTTGGTGAGTGTAAAGAACACAGCCCCTGGAGCCAGACTCTGTTCTGGGCTTTGTGATCCTGGGTGGGCTCCTTAACCAGTCTGTAACTTTGTTTCTTTCTCCACAAAATGGGCGAATGGTAATAGACGCCTGTCTCACAGAGCCATTGCATTGAGCACACAGGAAGGCACTTGAGAAGTCTAGCACATGAGTAATGGTTCACCGTGGATGCTTGGATGTGGTCATGACCTACAGCTTGGATTCTAATAGCAGAAAGACCTGAGTTCAAACTCTGTGGAACACGTTGGGCAAGTTGCTGAAACTCGCTTTCCTCACCACTAAATGCGGATGGAATAGCAGGTGCATACAGTGTATGCGAAATGCCTAGGTTAGACAAGGTGGGGGCCCCTGGCTGGCTTAGTCAGTAGAACAGGCAGCTCCTTGATCTCAGGTCATGAGTTCGAGCCCCATGTTGGCCTAGGAGCCTACTTTAAAAAAATAAAATAGATTAGGTGGAACAGGTAGGTAGAACATAGCTCTTACTCTTTGTTTCATTCTTTTTTTATTTTATTTTATTTATTTATTTGAGAGAGAGAGACAGAGTGAGAGAGCATGAGAGGGGAGGTCAGAGGGAGAAGCAGACTCCCCGTGGAGCTGGGAGCCCAACACAGGACTTGATCCCAGGACTCCGGGATCATGACCCAAGCCGAAGGCAGTCGCCTAACCAACTGAACCACCCAAGCACCCCACTCCTCGTTTCCTTCTAAAATGTCAATAAAACAATAGTGAAAGGACCCCACAAAATAATAGTAATCCTCTATGACTAACAGAAGACAGCATCGACATTCTATAAGGTGGAAAGCTGAGAGTGGAACGGACTTAGCAAACCCAAGAAAGCCATTTATACTGTAGAATGCACAAAAGGCTCAGGAAATGCTCAGCCTAGATACTTCTGGACACGGGCGTAAAAGTGGACCTAAAAACAGGAGGATTCGTTGAAACCCAGGTCTGCACTTTAATTCCTTAGCGCCAGGCACTGTTAAGGGACACACCAAAGTGAAATCAGGGCTTTTAAGTGAAAGTCTATATTCTGAACGCTGAGATCCCTGGTTGTCTTCCCCTACCTGGGTCCCCAGGATGCTGGCAAGGAGCTTAGACTCTCCAAGACGTGATGAGATGCACCTTCTCCGGCCCAAGTAAATAGACCCAAGTACACTGGCCTTGGACTTTCTGTAACTGAAAAACCCATCACATCCCTGAATGCCACAGTCCCATGCCCAGCCTGTGTGCGAGGAGCTTCCACCAGCGGTCAAGTGTTCCATGCTGAGCTGGGATGGATTGCCGGAGCCCCCCAACCAAGGTCTCCTGAGGGTGCGTTGTATACAGTGGGGCATATTACAGGTTTTAACATCTGCCACTAACAGTATGGCCTTCAGCCGAGTCCTTGATCTCTCTAGGCTGTAGTCACTACTGATGTAAAAGAGAGGGGATAGATTAGACCTTTTTTTGTTTGTTTGTTTTTAGACTAGACCATCATCTCTAAAGGTGCCTTCCTTGTTCTCAAACAGCCCAGGACATCAGGACAAGTCTCTGAGGCCGACCTGGTTACTTTTGTTTATTATTAGTAGTAATAGGTAATATATATTATTAGTAATAGGTAATACATCATGAAGATAAGTAATAATATCTAAGAATTATTTGAATATCCACCATGTTCCAGATGCTTGCATTATCTTCTTGACCTCACTTCATGGGATACTAGTGCTTTATGAGAGACATTCTTTTATTCCCATTTTGCAGAGAAGCTAACTGAGGCTCCAAGGATTTATGTGTAAAATTTATAGACAGTCAGTGACAGAGTCTGGGTATGAGGATCTGGCCATCTCCAGAGAACCAGTTCCCTAGATCTCACCATGCATCTCTTTTTTGAACTCCGCTCAGTACTTCCCCAGTGAGAGCCTTATACTCTTTTGAGGTCCCTTGGTTGCTTTCGGTTTTAGTATGGCTTCATTGCCTTCCAATGGGGAGTTACTTTTTTCCCTGTAACGTGGATTGGCATTGGAGTCCTCAAGGAACCGAGTCCTGTATTCCTCTCACAAAGATCGTTTGCTCTGAGTTCTCAGAGTTCCCATTGAAAGACTTCTACGCGTGTGACATTACATTGTTCAAATTCCTGCCCATCTAAACCTGAACAGGAGGTGTTGCGTTTGCCACGGCCACCAGGCCTCCAGATCCCTTTGTTCAGTGGATTGTGTGACACGACAGTGTCTTCGGAGATTGCCAGACTCTGTAGACTAATAGTGACTACTGTAACAGATCTTTATACATAAATCTTTTTTCCATTTAATGTCAATTTTGGAGTATATAAAAATAAGGAAAGAACATAAAATAGGCCTGATGAAGCGTCAAGAAAATCTTTTAAAAGAAGCCTGGGGGTGGTTAGAGGTGAGAACTCCTTCTCGCTTGTGCTGTGCGTTCTTCAACATTGGGTGAAATGGACGTAACATAAAATTTACTACTTGAACTGTTTTCAAATGAACAGTGCAGTGGCATTAAATACATTCACGTTTTTGTGCAAACATCACCATCATCCATCTCCAGGACTTTTCTCATCTCTCTGTACCCATTAAACACGAACTCCCCGTTCTCCACCTTTCTCTACCCCCAGCCACTGGCAATGACCAACTTTCTATCTCTGTGAAGCTGACTACTCTAGGTTCTGTAGAAGGTCTAAGCTGACATGATCAGTACTATAATTAAGAGAGGAACAGATGTTATGTATTACTGTTACTACCCAGAGGGTTTATGGTGAATATATTTCAAAGGTTTTTAGAGTGAAATGACATATGTTAAGCTCTTTCTCTTTCTTTGAAATAAGTTCAAACCTTCTTTTTTTTTTAAATCCTGAGGTTCTTGTAATTTTTTAAAGTGATGGTGCTATGCGCTTGGACAGATGTGATCCCTTCTTCTTTTCTCCCATGGGGCCCACGCGTAATTTTAGTGAAGACTACAATAGAAGCTCCCTTCCTTCTTCCCGTTGGTGCCCCACCCTCCAAATTCATTCCTTAGAACCACCTGCCCAGCATCATACTCCGAGTGGGATTAATGTTGCCGAAGAATGTAGCAGTCCAGTGAAGGACAGACCTTCAATCGTTTCTCTTCCTCACCTTTTACCGAGTGCCTCCCACTGTCACGTACTGCCTACAAACGCAGATCAGACGCTATCGCTGTCTCTAAGGGGCTTCCGTTCCAGGAGGCCGAAGCCTTCAAAAGGACCTGTGGTGGGGCGGCTGGGTGGCTCAGTGGGTTGAGCCTCTGCCTTTGGCTCGGGTCATGATCTCAGGGTCCTGGGATCGAGCCCCGCATCGGGCTCTCTGCTCAGTGGGGAGCCTGCTTCCTCCTCTCTCTCTGCCTCTGCCTCTCTGCCTGCTTGTGATCTCTCTGTCAAATAAATAAATAAATCTTAAAAAAAAAAAAAAAAAACCTGTGTTAAGAAGACAGAGAGAGGTGGATAAACAGATAAGCTGAGGCACCAGAGCAAGAACAGTGAGGGGGAAGCTGGTTCCACACAGGAGGCTGAGGACATCAGTCCTCATGGTGGCTTTTTGGGGTGGGGGGTGCCTTTCTCCACAAGGCTGACAAACTCTACCTTGCCACTTTGAGTTGCTTCTGCAACTCCTCAGGTTCTAGTCTCTGGATGGATTTGGAGCTATTCAGATGATAAAGGAGCAGGGGACCAGGTGGTGCTCATTAATTTGGACAAGAAAGCAGCACTGTCTCTTGCCCTTGTCTCTCATCTCCCTCCGCAGCCGTCATTAAATGGAAGCGTGAGAATTTTGCAGAGCGGAGTTGAAAGTCCTGTGGTACACAGATTAGCTCAAATCTCTTCTTGCCCCACATTTTGTTGGAAGCTGGACTTCCCTCTTCTGTAGAAGGTTAAACCAAAACCAACTCTAATTCATTTCCAGATTACAGTGTCCTTTCAAAGAAAATCCCTCAAGAGATCCCTGCCTGATTTGGAGGAGAAATAATAGAACTTCCTACAAGACATAATTGTGACAGAAGCTAGTCGTGGCCAGGTGAAGCTTTTTTGGCGACTGGGACCGGGGCGACAACGCAGTGAGCTAGGGGTGGAGAAGGATCCCATGTCATCCACTCAGGAAGAAGTCACCATGCTGTGGAGAGGACATGACGTAGCACTTTGTCCCAGGAGCTGAGCTGATGGAAGTCAGGAATTTCAGCTCCCTTAACCCAGTTTTTTTAAAAGCATCACGATGACAGGTCAGCCTCGTCCATTTAAAGCATTCCACTGGACTGTAGTTTCCTCTTGGCCACATACAAAGGATATTTATTTAAGGAAAAGGCTGTCAATTATGTAAGGTCCCCTGACTTTGGTCATGAACATCTGTCCCAAGCCTAGAACAAGGACCAGGTAGAGATGACAAACAGATCTAAAACCAAATCATTTATGATTTTATAGAGAGAGACACTAGCTCTCGGGGGCGGGAGGAGAAAAGGTTTGATCGATACTATTTGTCAGTTTCCACCGTGCAATTACTCCCACAAGGACTGATTTCAAACTACCAACCACTGGGTGACAGAATTCCTGCATATTTAACAACTGGCTCTCCTAGTCAGGGCCGGCTCCAGCATACCACTGTACGTCTGACTGGCCGGTAGAAATAGCCTTTTTTAAAGACTTAAATTGGAGTGGTTGCCAGAGGCGGGAGGGTGGAAGGCACACAACATGGGTGAAGGGGGTCCAAAGGTCCAAACCTCCCGTTATACGATAAGTAAGTTATGGGGATGTAAAGTACAGAATGGTGACTGTAGTTAATAATACTATATTACCTATGTGAAATTTGTTAGGAGAGTAGATTCAACAGCAGCTCTCATCACAAGAAAAAAAATTTTTCTATGGTGTTAAATGTTAACTAGACTTACTGTGGCGATCATTTTGCGATATATACAAATGTTGAATCATTGTGTTATACCCCTGAAAACTAATTTAATGTTATGTCAATTCTACCTCAATTTTTTAAAAGGTTTTATTTATTTATTTGACAGAGAGAGCACAAGCAGGGGGAGCAGTAGGTAGAGGCAGAGGGAGAAGCAGACTCTCTGCTGAGCAGGGACCCAGATGGGGGATTCGAACCCAGAACCCTGGCTTAACCGACTGAGCCACCCAGGCGCCCCTCTACCTCAGTTTTTAAAAATGTAATTTGAGGGGCGCCTGGGTGGCTCAGTGGGTTAAAGCCTCTGCCTTCGGCTCAGGTCGTGATCCCAGGGTCCTGGGATTGAGCCCCGCATCGGGCTCTCTGCTCAGCAGGGAGCCTGCTTCCTCCTCTCTCTCTGCCTGCCTCTCTGCCTACTTGTGATCTCTGCCTGTCAAATAAATAAATAAAATCTTTTTTAAAAAAATGTAATTTGAATGCCTTTGGGAGGGGTACTCACTGCTGGCTGTCCTTGTCAGTCATACCTGGTGCCTCTGCTCCCTGTCGCTCACTCAGGGTGCCATCAGCTAGTCACATGGCTCGCCTGGCCTTGAGTCGCTTTGGTCTGGGAGGTACAGATGCTGTTTTTCACCAATGGCCGTGGGGTTTTTGCCTGTGTCTTTGAAACTGGGTTCCTTCCAGGCTTCTCACTCATCTTCTGTTGTTGAAACACAAAGCAGGTGGTAAAAATTATGTCGACTGCTCTTACTCTCACCCTCTTTAATTTATATAGATTTGGGTTTTTGAAGAATGAACAATATTGGGACAGCTGGGTGGCTCAGTGGGTTAAGCCTCTGCCTTCAGCTCAGGTTGTGATCCTGGGGTCCAGGGATTGAGCCCCGCATCAGGCTCCCTGCTCAGAGGGGGGCGTGCTTGTCCCTCTCCCTCTGCCCTCCCCCCATACCACCTCACGCTTCCTCTCTCCCACTCTCTCTAAAAGAAAACAAACAAACAAAAAGAATGCACAATATTTATTGAAAGAGATGCCAGTGCATGGTTCCTGCCCGCCTTTGGCCAATAACTCTGACCTTGGGCAACTCGGAAAATGTCTCAGAGCCTCCGTATCCTTAATGGTTTCCTTAATGTTCTCATCTGTGAATGCTTGCCTCATGCTGTTGTTGTGAGGCTCAAATAATAAAAGTTCAAATTATAACAAGAACAGCAATTGCTGACATCTGTTGGGCTCTTAGCACACGGCAGGGCCTGTGCGTGGCCGTTGGTCTGTGCTAACGTAATGAATGCCCGCAGGCCCTGGGGTGGCGTCTGGCACCTGCCAGGGGTGTTCTATGATAGCCATTATGTTGACTTGTTACGTTTTTGCAATTACAAGAACCCACGGTGGTAAAGAATCAAAAGCTATGTTTCTCTATTGTCAGATAATCACAGGGGCGTCAGTTCCGTACATACCGAATGGCCTCGTATAAGAAACAGATTAAACACAGTTAGATGTGTACTTGAGTTTATCTTCTGGAACAATGACTCTAGGAGACAATAGGGACTTGGGCAAGCACATCAGCACACGTACAAGTTGTTCTGTGTTGTTTCACTGCCCTTGGAATGTTTCCTACCAAATGGCCGTTGGACAACAGATGGGGCCCTCAACATTGGTGAAATTTCATTTCAAGATTCCCCTTGAGAGATGGGATAAAGTCTCTAATATTTCTATTGAGTTTTATCAGGAAACCTTGGACGGTGGTAAAGGTACCCTTTCAGTTGTATTCACATGAGAAGTTTTCACTGTGTTGTGGTATTTGCCAGAATGCAAGCAGGATTTTTTTTTTTTTTTAAGTCCCTGAGAAAAGTGGCTGCACCTTCCGTATGAATCACGTGGGACAGGACATTCTTGTTCCTTTGAACACAAAGTTTAAGGGAAACATTAGTCTAAAACACTGGCTTTCGTCAGTGAGCACTTGAAGGGCTTCCCGAGAGGGGCCTGCTGACAGAATTCGTGTCTGTTTCTAAATGAGAAAAAAAAAAATACCATTCTAATTTAGTAATATTTCTGTGCATCATCAGAACAGCCTTTTTTTTTTTAAAGATTTTATTTATTTATTTGAGAGAGAGGCAGTGAGATAGCATGAGCGAGGAGAAGGTCAGAGGGAGAAGCAGACTCCCCGTGGAGCTGGGAGCCTGATGCGGGACTCGATCCCTGGTCTCCGGGATCATGACCTGAGCTGAAGGCAGTCGTCCAACCAACTGAGCCACCCAGGCGTCCCAGAACAGCCTTTTTAACAGTTAACTCTGAAAGAATAATGCAGGAAGTGCTGAAGAACACGGAGATCACCACTACTAACCTGGGTATTGATGGCTTGGAATAAACACCCAAGACAGCTGCCTACGGAAATTCACCCCGCGCTGTATGTCCTCAAGTCGGAAGTAAAGATAAGATGCCTTGAGAACATGAGAAACTCAAAAAGTGGGTGACTGCTGGTGAGAACACTGAGGGAGGTGCACCTGGGACGTTTAAGTTGATGAGATGTGAATGTGGGAAAAGTAATTTTTCTAAAATCTTATAATTTTGTACACAGTATGTGGTTTTAAATATTTGTGTAGCTGAACTAGTATTTGTTGTAAGTCCGTCACCTGAAGGTTTCAACTGCATTCCGGAAGGATGGATGATATATTTAAGCTTGCCAGGACGCATCTCTGGGGATCTTGTCTTTGGAGGAACGGGGATCGTCCCGTATTTAGGACCGTGTGGTTCATCAGAGTTCTTAGACATGGGGTCTAACATGGTCTTCTCTCCATGTCAGCTCTACCCTCCCCCCACCCCCCCGCCTTTGACTGAGGTAGGGAAAGACGGTCACTTCAGGTGAGAGGCAAAGAAAAAGGGAACAAGCAAGCTGTCTGTGAAGATGGGTTTGCCTGGTAGGTTCTAGAGTAAGAAGAATGGAGAAAATGGGATCAAACATTCAGAAACCACTTTACATAAGGCAGACTCACTAAACTAAAGCCTGTCGTACCACTGATAAGCCCCTCACAGGAAAGTCTCATTAAAGAACCTCAAAGAGATGAGAAATGACAGTGGCAGAGAACATAGATCACTGGCTCTTAGCCTTTCTCCCCTGCTTGATTGTCAGGCTGTCCAAGCGGGGCCCAGGCCCAGTAAGGGGTCAGCTCAGAAGTCTTATGGGAGGGTACACCAGCTGTGAAGGCAGACGTGGAAGATGAGTATGGGGGGTTTTCTAGAAAGCTTCTAAAAAGACTGAGGAGGTAAGCAAATAAAGACACTCCTGGTTAAACACAAACCATTACAGCATTTCTGGATGATTCTGTTTGCAAAGTTTAGAATGAAGATATTGCTAGCAGCCCATTTCCCCCAAAGGAGTGGGGGCAGGGGAAGTGGGGGAAAAATAGTGCTTACCTTTTATTGCCTAAGTACCATATTTTATTTTAAAGAGCTTTTTCAACCCAAATGCTAGTTAGAACCTACCAGTCTTTTCCTAGCCTTGGGCTAAAAGTTACATCAATAATGGAACAAGGCCACATTTGATTATTGACTGTCAAGACTGTGTATAGAAATCTAGTGACTGACTCGGCATTGTAAAATAATCCTGCCGTGATGGGATTGACACTTGTATTAGCTAGAAAGCCTGAGGGCACTGTTAAAACACTGACTTTCTTCATTTACACCGACTTCTGGTGGGAGAGGTGGCAGAAGGGTATAGAAGAAAATGTATGGGGAGGGAGCTAAATTTAGAATTAGCCCGGACTAATCCTAGAAGTGATGGAGAAATAATCAAAGATAAAAGAAATCTGTTCTTTTCCACCAGTCAAAACTTAGAACTCCCATGTGTGAAAACGTAAAAGGATCTTTTTAAACACACCTTTTAAAAAGAGAAATCCGTGCAACAGAGAATGTGTATGTTTTGTAAATATGTCCAGTAATATAAAAGAAAAAAACTTTTCCATGCAGAGAGCTCACAGGCAGAATAAAAGATGTGGTCTCCTGCCAAGTCGACACTGGACGAAAGGCAAGCTAATCACTGTTTCCCTGAGGTCCTTGAAAATGGCTCTAACAGGGAAGACTTTCTTGCCTGTTGAGCCACAGGGTTGTAAAGATTGACTCTGGCGTTGCCACAGGGTCCTGGAAAAAGTGAAATCAGGGTGATTAGCGAAGGAGTGAGGGAGTGTTCCTTGTCCACCTGGATCCAGTCAGGCCTGACCTTAGATCCGCTCTTGTGAGGTAAACCAGTATGTCCCAGGCCTTCAGACAGGTGGTCTCTCCATCAGCAGGGCCCTCACTAGTCAGCTTCTCCACGAATGTTGGTTGGGTCACATGGAGAGACTATGTGGTAAGTAAAGGCTGTGGTCTCAAAAGTAGTTGCATTCTAATGTATCCATTCAGAAAGACTACATTTTCTCTCTCTCTCTCTTTTTTTTTTTAAGACTTTATTTATTTATTTGACAGAGATCACAAGTAGGCAGAGAGGCAGGCAGAGAAGAGGAAGCAGGCTCCCCGCGGAGCAGAGAGCCCAATGTGGGACTCGATCCCAGGGTCCTGGGATCACAACCTGAGCCGAAGGCAGAGGCTTTAACCCACTGAGCCACCCAGGTGCCCCTACGTTTTCTCTAATTTCTTCTGACTATTCAGGCCATCTGGGTATAGGCCCTGAAGCTTACATTTTATTCCCTTCAAGAAATGCACCTCTGCCCAGTCCCATTTCTGCTTAATAGCCGTGTCACCTTTCCTTTGCTTGCCCACCTTCCTTGCTTCCCTTGGAGTCGACCCGCCCATTACACATACATAGCAAGGAAGAAAAAATTTTTTTTGAAATCTGTATTTCACCCTTTTAATAAGTAACCCCAAAGTTCCTTTATTCTCCATTTTTCCAGTACCATTTCCTTTTGTCAGCTCAGCCGAAAACCTGGCTATTGTCCTTGACTTAACCTTGTCCTCTTCCAGCCCAGTACATTCAGATGACCTCAGATTTCATCAGTGCTTTTACTTCTATAAGTATATATATATAAGCAGTATGTTTATATATATTTATTTTATTTACAGATATTTGTATTTAAATGATATGTAAGTGCTATATTTAGTATTTGGGGTTTTTTTTCCTCTGACATTTGTAATTGCTCCCTGAAGGTGGGGATCTCCTTTGTCTTTTTCTTGTCTCCCTCAAAGGAAAGCAAGGTGCTCACCATGCAGTGGGCGCTCGGGAATTTTTGTGGCAACTCTCAAATCCATTTCCTCATCCTTATTTCCAGGGTAACTATCTTCTCAACACAAGCTATCGTTTGTGATGCTCTTCCTGCCCAAGAGGTAACCCAGTGAAGGAGGTATGACTTCCATCCCCATTTCACAGCTAAGGAAACTGAAGCACACAGGTTACGTAATCTACTCAAGGTCACACAAGTAGAAAGTGGAGAGGTCGTGTGACTCCGGAGCCTATAGTCTTGTTATCCACTATGTCCAGCCCCTCTGGTCTTAGGTTGCTTTCATAGACTTTCTGCTGATTTATTGGCACGGCTTCCCCATGGGCTCTCTGCTTCCATCTCTGAAACATTTTGCCAGAAGGTTCATAAACTTCATCAGTAGTTCCTCCTTGTTTCCGAAGAAAACCCAGTGTCCAAGCATGAGCCCGCCACCCCTGCCTACCTCACGTCATCTCTCATATGCCCTCCTGGCACCTCAGGCTCTCCCAGGCTCTATATGGTTCCAAGTACTTGTCAAGTTCTCTCCTATCCCTGTCGGGGTATACCTTCTTCCTCCTTCCAGACCCATCCCTGCCTGGTTCGCTCTCCAGGAAGCTTCCCTGACCTCCTCCTCTGAGTTAAGTGTCTTTCATCTCAAGCGCTTCTACCACACACACGTCTACCGTTTCCAAACATCAGTTCACACTCTGGTTTTTTAGTGGATGTGGATCATATCGCCAACTCTCTAGCACGGTCTGGCTCACAGGAACCCTTGAACATTGATTTAGTGAAGAATGGACCACTAGGTTTCTCTACTATGGTTTTCCGCAAGTACTTGTCAATCCATGTTTCTTTCCGTAATTACCTTTTCGTTGTGGGCCATGGGACTGGTTTGTCTTGCTAAGACTGGGTTTTGCAGATGTGAGATGCCGAGTTCTTCACTCAGAAAAGGTAGAGGCAAGGATGGCCCCTCCCACAAGATGTCCACATCCTAATTCCTGGAACCGGTCAATATGGTACCTTACATGGGACTCTGCAGATGTGATTACATCAAGGGTCCTGACATAGAGCAACTATCCAGGGGGGCCCAGTAGCATCACCAGGATCCTTCTAAGAGGAGTGTGGGAGGATCAGATTGGAAAAAGAAGATATAAGAATGGAAGCAGAGCCCAAAGAAGAGCGATGCTAAGCTCTGACTTTAAATATGGAAAAAAGCCTTGAGCAAAGGTGGTTAATTCCTAGAAGCGGGAGGAGTCAAGGAAACATTCTAAAAATCTGTAAGTCTGTGGTAATTTAAGTGGCAGTAGGGAGCCAATATAGATTTGGTACCTTGGTATATAATAGTGCTCTAACAAACACCTATCAATGTGGAGGGGCTTTGGAACTGGGAAGTGGACAGAGACTAGAAGAATTCTGAGAAGCACGGTAGAAAAAGCAGAGCTTGCCTTGAACAGTTAGTAGAAATATGGATATTGAAGAGTCTGCTGGTGAGGTCTCAGAAAAAAAGTGAAGACCGTGATGAAGAAAACCCATACCTCTTAGAGAACGTAAGACTTCACAAACACACTGTTGGTAGAAATATGGATGTGAAAGTTACCACTGGCGAGTTTCCAGTTAGAACCTGGAGGAAAGGGGTGCCTGGGTGGCTCAGTGGGTTAAGCCTCTGCCTTTGGCTCAGGTCATGATCCCAGGATCCTGGGATCGAGCCCCGCTTCAGGCTCTCTGCTCAGCAGGGAGCCTGTTCCCTCTCTCTCTGCCTCTCTACCTACTTGTGATCTCTCTCTCTCTCTCTCTCTGTCAAATAAATAAAATAAAATATTTTAAAAAAAAGAAACTGGAGGAAAGGCGACACTTGTCATATGCCAAACACATAGTGAATTATGTCCTACAAGAATGTGGAAAGCAGAACTTGTAAACAATGAACTTGAATATTTAGCTGAGAAGATTTCTTAGCAGAGTGTTGAAGTCACCACGTAGTTTCTTCTTGCTACCGATAGTAAACTGGGGGAGCAAAGAGGTAAATTGAAGGAAGAATTGTTCATCAAAAAGGAGCCAGGACTTGTTGATTTGGGAAATTCTTAGCCTGTCCAAATTGCAAAAGATGCTAAAACTAGGAGATTCGCTCTCAGGAACATGTGCTCTGGAAAGAAGGCCAAGGGTGTGGCTGAACAATCTTATGCTAATCCCTGGAAAAAAATTAAAAGGTCAGATTATTCAGTCCCACGGATGACTCTCTGAGTAAGATGAGGCGTGTATTCCCTCAACCATCCCAGCAGAAGCCAGAAATAGAGATGGGAGTATCTAGGAAATCTCTGTGGAAGGGCCTCCTGGGTAACGAAGTGAAGCCCCATGACATCCACGGGGGCCCCATGGCGTTCTTGAGAAGGTGACACCAGCAGAAAGACTGCCAGTTTGAACCGGGAGGGACAGCGAGAGGGTGAAATGGAAGAAATGAGTGTCAGGCCCCCAAACTTCTGCAGGCAGGTAACAAGCTGATAAAAGGGCTGAGCTGCAAACATGTTTCTGCCCTTCAAGAAAAAGGAAGAATGACCACAAGTCTGGAGCCGCAGGTCCAGAGATCAGAGTCTTAACCCACAGAGGATTATTATCAGGCCTTGGAAGCTCATGGAGTTTGCCCAGTTGGATTTTGAAGTTGCTTGGAACAAGTAACTCTTTTTTTTTTTCCCCCTTCCATTTCTCCCTGGTTGAATAGGAAGGCCTCTACTGTCCTCTTACACCTGCCCCACCAGGGTATTTTGTGAGCAGGTCCCTTGATTTCTAGTTCCACACGTTCACAGATGGAGACCAGTTCCGCCCCAGGATGGATTAGACCCAGAACCTCATTCACATCTAATCTCTTTAGGTAATGAAGTTTAGGGACTTCCAAGCCGATACGACTTGGCTAATGCTTGAAACTTGGGTTGATGCTGTAGTGGGCTGATTTAGGGGTACCTTGAGGTGGACCTGTTTTGTGTGTGGGAGAGTTCTGAATCTTCAGTATGAAGCCAGGCAGACACTGTGGTAAGCCAGAAAAAACCCACCCCTAGAGATGTCCACATCCTAAACCATGGAATCTGTAAATATGGCACCTTACCTGGGAAAAGGGACTTGACAGGTGTGATTAAATCAAGGATCTCGACATGCAGAGATTTTCTTGATTTGAGCAGGCCCAATATAATCCCAAGGATCCTTTCAGGAGGGAGGTAGGAGAATCAGAGTTTGAAAAAGAAGACGTAAGGACAGACCAGAGGTCAGAGAGGAGGGAAGATGCTACAGTACTGCTTTGAAGATGGGCCATGAGCCCGAGAGCATGGGTGCTGTGTAGAAGCCGAGAAGGGCTAGGAAACGTAGTCTCTCCTAGAGCCTCCAGATGGAAGGCAGCCCTGCAATTGTTTTCAGACTTCTGGCCTCCGGAAGTATAAGAAAATAAATTTGTGTGGTTTTAAGCCCCACGTGTGTGTTGACTTACTACAGGAGCAGAGGAAACTGATGGCGCAGATTTCCTGGGCATTGGCAAATTTTGGAATTAAAAAAGAGTTGTGGGTGTGTCCAGTGAGTTCCGGAAGGCTGGAGCCTGATTTTTTGGCTGGCTTCTACAGCACAAAGAGTGCGAGAAAAACATCACGCCTGTAAGAAAAACTGTATCATTTAACCTTTTTTGTTTTCAGCTTTGACACTAACAGTTTCTTCAACTTAGATAAACTTGTTGAGATTTCTGTTCATCACAGGGAATGTTTAGCAACTCTGTGTAAATGGTGACTTTTTATTTGCTAAAATATTAAAGACATAATGAGTGATGCACTTCTTCATTCTCATATTTTATTAGCTTTGATCAAATATACTTTGATTTTTCTGACTATATTTTTACCCACCAGAAAAATCTGTGACAAAGCATGTTTATTTTGTGCTCAAAAGCTCTTAAACGCGGTCTTTTAGGGAGCACCATCCATTGATAGTTGAATTCCTAAGACCTTTGATTTTTGTTACTATGGATGACAGTGAATATGATTGACATTTCTATGTGTTTTGTTGTATTTGGTGGTTGGAGAGAAGTGAGAAATGGAAAATTCAAGAAGTGTGTGAGCGTGGGTGTAGGTGTGGAGAGTGCAGTTTCCTGGGGTATACACCACAAGTTTTGTCTCTGTTTCCCTCTTCATGTGTCCCCCTGGCACTTAGCCTGATTCACTAACGCTTTCCCACTACAGTCAGCTAACCGGGTAGTTTCAGCTTTGTCTTGGAGACTAAACTCAAATTTTAGCCCAATCTAAACTTTCAGTATTTTGGTTTCTTCCATATTTGTGCAAATTACACATAATTTAGTTCAAGTAAGGTACTTGACACAGTTGTACATCAGATTATTCAGAAAAAAAGGTTTCTGTGATTAACGTTAGGTAGTTCTGTGATCAAGAAAACATACTTGAAAAACAAATGAGCATCATGATGGTCATTAGGGCTATTCATAAATATTACAGGGTTGCTCTTTCTAAGCACATACTAAGATTATACGTTCTCCATTCTCTTGAATTTACATGTAGTTCTCTGATTTGCTTTGGCCCATAAACACTAGCACTTAACAATTGCTCTGCTGTACCGTTGCCTCCTCTGCTGGGATGATTGTGACAGCAGGTACCAACACGGGGCCTCCATTAGCCTGAGTCCGTGAGGGGTTAGGATGAGCAGGCCCCCGCCTCTAGCCTGTGCAAGACATATAGCATGTGCAAGACATAAACTTGTGTTTTTTTGAACCACCGGTATTGGGACTGTATTTTTACTATAGTATGATCTCCCCGGTTTGAAGTGACAAAGCATCTCGGGCAAAAACTGAATATCGTTCTTCCAGATTAGTTCATTGTCTGGGTATGTATGTAATACTTCTTTGAAAAACTCAGAGATACATCATCTTGTGGAAAACATCCTCGACTTAAAATTCTCCGTGTACTTTGACAGTATAGAGAGCTTGTTACTTTTAATTACTGACTTACTGGCATAGTGACTCAATGACTGTGTTTTAGATTTGTTGGTACACAACTAAATCTGTTCCAAGCAATTTCTTGCAACTCTGTTTGCTTTTTAAAGATTATTTTAAATGTTTACAATCTACCTCAAGGGACAACTGCACAAAATATATTAGATCTTTAGAACTGATTTGCCCCCCCTTAACATTTGCTCGATATAAAATGAGGTACAGGCTATATTTTAATTTATAGAAAAAGAATTGCCATAAAGCTGATACTTTCCATGCCAACTTCATTACTACTAAATTCTAACAAAATACTAATAATTCTGATAATAGGTAATTTATAAATGGAAGTATTGAGTTTATGAAATTATGAAGATATAGGTCGATCCAAGTCAACAGTTGCATCTGGTAGCTTGGGCCTTGCTGTTTGTTAATAACCAGAAATTCTGGTAGAGTGAATGTGTCACCATCCTTCAGAAGACAGAAGCTTAAAATTCCTTTATATTTGAAGAAAGTGGTATCTTATCCCGCTAATGCCACATGAGAAATGCCATATAAAACATCAAATGAGGTTGTGGAGGCTTTTTAAAATTTTATTTATTTATTTATTTATTTATTTATTTATTTATTTATTAGAGAGAGAGAATAAGCAGGGAGAGCAGCAGAGGGAGGGGAGAAGCAGACTCCCCGCTGACCAGGGATCCCGATGCGGGGCTCCATCCCTGAACCCTGATATCACGACCTGAGCCAAAGGCAGATGCTTAACCAGCTGAGCCACCCACGCACCTCAAGGTTGTTTTCTTAGAGTGCATCCTATGGATTACTCCCTCAAAGTTGGAATGACTACTCGTGTATTTTATAGCTGATGTCTTCCTATTTTAAAGATGTGTGTACCCCCATCTCCTAATTGTAGTTAAATTATTTACCTTTCTAGTTTTCATGTACTTTCTGAAATGCAGTGGTTAAAATTACACACACACACACACACACACACACACACACAGAGTCAGTGTGTAGGGGTAGCCCTTTGCGAATTCATATTTAGTGCTTTTGTGTCTTTTCTCTGCGCTGCTCCCTCACTGGCGGTCCCAGAGGCTAGTCCTCCAACCCCCACGACTTTTCTCTAGGCCTCCAGCTTCCTGCATCCATCCGGCCTCTGGGATTTCTTTATAAGACCAAACTTCCTCCTGTTGGGCCCAGAAAAAGAGATTGAGATTCCTCCCCATGTTTCCAGCCCAGAAAGAGCTCAGGGGGCCTCAAGGGGCTACAGCTATCTAGATCTGCTCAGACTCAGTAGAACAACACAGGCAAAGGAGTGATGGGAGAAAAGAAGTGCCATCCCTCGCCAACGGGGAGGGGACTTTCTGTCATCTTCCTGAAGGCACAGTGCAGCTTCCTTCGGAATTCAGGAGTGGTGGGGCACCTGGCCAGCTCAGTGGGTGATGCAAGCCGCTCTTGATCTTGGGTTGTGAGTTAGGGCCCCACACTGGGTGTAGAGATTACATAAAAATAAAGTTTAAAAAAAAAGAATTAAAGAGGGGAGATTTGGGGGGATTTCTTCAAGAAGCTATCAGTTTCTCTTAGGGGTCCTGACTTTCCCTGTGGGAGATGCCACCTAGGGACTGGGAGCGGCAGCCTAAATATGGCTGGTTTGACTTTCTCCATCCTCAGAGAAGCTAAGAGAATGGTAAGTCCACTCTAGACCCTGACAAGTGTATTCTGTTCATCAAGAGGGAGACTTACTCCAAGCAAAGGAGTTATTTGATTTGCTGTTTAAATAAACCTGTCACTACCTGGCTTTAGTTTCCAAATATTTTTGAGAAGTGGATGCTTTTTTTTTCAACGGATAAAACTAAGTATAAACCAGGTTAAAGGGAGTGCTGCTCTAGGACTCTTACTTTATATGCAGATTCCTCGGGGCACCTGGGGGGCTCAGTCGGTTAAGCATCTGACTCTTGATTTCAGCTCAATTCTGGATCTCGGGTCATGAGTTCAAGCCCTGTGTTGGGCTCCACACTGGGTATGGAACCTACTTAAAATAAAATGAAATGCAGATTCCTAGGCCTCGATCCCAGAGACACATACCCAGGAAGTCTTGGGTAGGGCCTGGGAATCTGTATTTTAACAAACATCCCAGAGGACTCTGATACCAAAATGGATGGATCATGAAAAACACTGCTCTGCAAACTGCTTCCTGGGGGCTTGTCCAGTGGCTTTGTCTTAGTCCTACTTGGTTCCAGTTTATTTTAGGTACTAGTTTGTAAGTGTCAAATACCAATAAAATCGGTTTTTCTGCCAAGGAAAATGATATCTTAGTTACCGCTTCCATCATCAACCAGATTCTCTGTTCCTATTTCTGGAGCACCCCAGACATGGCATGACTCTTGGCTCTCTATTGGGTCTTCTCCATCTGAGGCTCCCATTAGCCTCGTCTTGTGAGTCCTTCTGGTTTTCTCTGTGTGTTTGCTTGTTTCTTTGCCTTTTTTTTTTTTTTTTAAGCAGATCTCTGTAAACCTCCCCTTCCCCAATAAACAAACAAGAAGTTAAGTGATGCTTATAAGGAAATATAAAACTGACTTCTTGAGGCAAGTATAGCTAACTGGTAAGCATGTAAATGCTCCCACGTGGCAAAGTGTTGGGTGTTCTGAGGGTCACAAAGAACAAATCCACATAAATCATATTTTTAAGAATAAAGCCCACATGAGGCACCTTCAAATGGCAATAATCGAAAAGACACTATCAAGTGTTGGGGTTGTGGAGAAACTCGAACCATCCTGCATCCCAAGTGAGAATGTAGAATGGTGCATCCACTTTGGAAAACAGGTTGGTAATATCTTAGCATATAATCTAGCAATTCCACTTCTAGGAACCTGCCCAAGAGAAATGACGATATGTGTTCACACAAAGACTTACATATATATCTGAGTGTTCCTAGCAGCATTAGTCATAATATCCTAACTCGAAATAACCCAGATGTCCATCAAGTAGTGAATGTATAAACAAAATAGAGTATACCCATACACTAGAATATTATTTAGCAATTAAAATAGGTGAAATACTGAAAGATGCTACAATATCAGTGAACCTCAGAAACATTATGCTAAGTGAAAAGTGCCAGACACCAAAGGCTATGTGTTCTAAGATTCCATTTTCTATGAATCTATAAAAGGCAAATTTGTAGAAACAGAAAGCAGATTTGTGGTTGCTTGGGGCTTACAGAGAGGAGAGCAGACCTGTAAATCGGTTGAGGAAACTTTTTAGTATAATAGAACTGTTCAAAAACTGGATTGTGGTAATAATTATATAGTTGTATAAATTTACTAAAATCACTTAATCATACACTTATAATGGAATTTTATGGAATGTAAATTTTACCTCAATAAAGTGGTTTTTTATTATTTTTATTTATTTTTTATTTTTTTAAATAAAGCATATAGCAACTTAAATAATTGATAGTTCTTTTCTCTGCAAAGGAAATCGAGAGACACTAGTCAAACGATAGCCTGCGAACCTGGGGTCCCTACAGCAAACAGTCTCAGGATGTCCTCAAGCTCATTTTCGTGACCGTACTAAGAAGCAATTTGCCTTTTTTGCTGTGTGGACGTTTGCACGGCGGATGAAACTGCTGGTGTCCCAGCACAAATCAAGGCAGTGGCACCAAACCTTATAGTCATTGTATTCACCCCTCCCCGCCATCCCCCGTGCACTTACAGTGGAAGCATACATTCCATTTTCACTAGTAATGTCCTTGATGAAGCAGTCAATTTTATTGAATTTTATTAAGTCCTGTGCCTTGGGTACAGAGCCTTTTAATAGTCTATGTGATAAAATGGCATTTCTTCTGCACACCAAAGTGAGATGGTCATTTCAAGGAAAAGTACTTGTGCAGTTGACTGAGTTGCAGGCTGAAAGAGTGGTTATTTTTATGGAACACCATCTCTGCTTTAGAAAAAAATTCCCGACAGACAAATTATGGATATTCAGACTTGGGTATTTGGCAAACATTGTCTCAAGAATAAATGACGAGAAACTGTCACTTCAAAGAAAAAAAAAAATGGCACAATGTGTTGCTAGTCATAGAATTCAAACATTAAACCAAAATTAGAATTTTGGAAAATTTTGTACCACCATGAGCTTGACAGCTTCTGGGAAGATTTTCCTAATGAGATTGATGGTGATTTTAACAAATGGGGTTTTTTTTTTTTTTTCATATTGTACAAGGAAATGTGTCAAAATTTGGAGAATATGGCAAAGGGGTCCTGATACTAAAGTATTTGAGAACTGCTGGCCTCGTGGCTATAGCATGGCTTCTGGGACCATTATGCTTCGGTCCAAATCCTGCCACTATCACTTACCACCTCTGTGGTCTCAGGTAAATGCCTCAGCCTTCTCATCTATACAATGGGAATAAAAATGGTACCCATCTCAGAAAGACATTGTGGACATAAGAATGAGCCAATATATGTAAATATTTGTGAACATTAAAATGAGTTCATATATGGAGATCACTTAGAATAGGGCCTGACTTATATAGTAAGTGATCACTGAGCTGTTATTGTGATCTTGGTGAGTGGTAATTTGTAAAAACAAATACATCACACAAACATAATCAATAGAAATCTCTCTGTAATTATATATACTTACTTATTTCTTTTTTGTAACTGGGAAATCTGAAGCTGACATTCCCTCCCCCTGCCTCTACCGCATCTTTGGTCCTCCCAATTCCTGGCAGTGCGCGCCTGTGCGCATGCGCGGGGGGGTGGCTTGTCCTGGGCCCGAGTACCACCACCGCCCTCAACCACTGAGCCCCACTGTTTGGGGTTTCCTTCTCTTCCTAGCACCCGCACACAGTGTTTTTAAGGAAGATGCGGTGAGGCAATGTAGTTGTGAAGATTACCGTTTAATACATTGACTGTAAACAGAATACAGTTGTGTATCGTTTACAGTCGTAAAATGAGAGGCCTCATTCCTACCTCAGCAATGTTTACAATTACAGTGTCAATCAATAACAAAATTACAATGTATCATTTAGGCTCAGCGTTTGGGAATTTATGTGAATAGAGAAAAAGCATAAGGCTCTGTCCTGGGTCCATTTTCGGTGGTTAATCCAAGCAGACAGGAAGTTTCAGGGGGAAAAAAATTATTAACTCGGAACCTCCCTCCCAGTCCTTCAGGGAGCCTACACTGAAGCTATTTTTATCTCTCACTGTTGAGAAGAAGCTCATCATCCGTTGACCTCGTTCATTTGTGCCACCAGTATAGATGCGTAACTCCCATGAGTGCCAGGCCCCAGCAAGGCACGGAGGCCCTGCTGGTAAAGAGGGGACTGGGCCTTGCCCGCCTGGAGCTGCTTTGTGAAAGCTGAGGTAGTTCATCTGTTGTCCCCCAGCTGTGTCAGCAGAAGGAACAGTATACATTTTATGCCTTTTAAAAATGTATGAAAATACTCTGCCGTTTAGCGTGAGGCAAAGAAGGTAGGATAGACCCGCAGAAGAATCATAACGATTGTTTCTCTTCCTGGAAGATCACAAACATAAATTACCCTGTATTTTGGAGTCCTGACATTATACAGATAAGCTCACCTAAGAGCATGTAAACCATCAGAGGTTCACTGATTTAAATGGCTTCTGCTGTCCTGAGAGAAATAGGAACTCTTGAAAAAGGTCATTTGGGGACCATCTGTTTTAGGCGCCATCACTCTGCATGTGGTAAGAGCAGTGGGTTGGCCCACAGGAGTCTCTATTCGTTGCCCTCGCCTGGGTCTTTAATTATTGCTACATGTCAGGTTCCTTGAGTGGATACAGTCACATGTTATAAATAGGTTTAGAATAGTCGGTCCTTTCATTTCGGGGGTTGTTTTCAGAGCAAATTATAAAGCACCCTGAATATTTTTTAAAGATAATATTGTATAAATATAGAGCAGCACTGTTATTGAGAGAGTATGCCCACTGATATGCTTGCAGTTTTTAAAAAGATTTTATTTATTTATTTGAGAGAGAGAGCCAAGCAGCAGAGGTGGGGGGGGGGGCAGAGGGAGAATCAGACCCCCCACTGAGCAGAGAGCCCGATGCGGGGCTCGATCCCAGGACCCTGAGATCATGACCTGAGCCAAAGGCAGAGGCTTAACTGACTGAACCACTCAAGCATCCCAATATACTTGCACTTTAAGATTTGAAAGTGTTTCTTTCCCGTGAGGCTGGTAAACTGGGAATAAGAAATCAGATCAGATTAAAAGCCAAAGAAGTGCTTCCTGAGTATAAGTTAGTATTGGATGTTATGAATTCAGTTGTATTCAGTCTCAGTATTTGTGGTGGGTGGAATAAATTAATTAATGTTAATCATGTTCTTGTCTCTGTCACTGCCAGGGCCTCGTGCATACTTTCACATCTCCCTAACCACAGTTGACTTTTAAAAACAAAATGCACTAAAGTGGGCGCCTGGGTGGCTCAGTGGGTTAAATCCTCTGCCTTCGGCTCAGGTCATGATCTCAGGGTCCTGGGATCAAGCCCGGCATCAGGCTCTCTGCTCAGTGGGGAGCCTGCTTCCCTCTCACTCTCTGCCTGCCTCTCTGCCAACTTGTGATCTCTGTCTGTCAAATAAATAAATAAAATCTTTTTTAAAAAATGCACTAAAGTCTGTTAACCTGAGCACATAAACAATGTCTATAATTACAGCACTGCTGCTCTTTGGGACTAGAATCTTCTGTTCCTTGATTCTCTTACTGTTTTTTCCTAGAAACACCTAAACATCAAATATTAGTTGCACATAATTTTCTAAAAATAGTTATAGCTGTTGTAAAGCTAACCCCTTTTTTCCTGACAGTGTTCCCTGTTAAAATGCTGGACAGTTTCACCATACTGCTTGACCTCTTTGCAGGGATTTTTGTCCTTGGGAAGTGGCCAGCTGTGGAGGGTCTCAAACAGCTCTAACACTCTGACATTCTATTCTATTCATACCGCTGCTTAATTGCTGATTCTCACCCTGTCTTTTACATATGTGTTTATGTTTTTCAGGAAAAAAGTGCCAGTTCAAACATAAGACTTAAAACTAACAAAGAGATTCCAGGATTAGTTCATCAACCCAGAGCAAAGTAAGTTCTAGTTCCTATTTTTCCTTATGTTGTTTTTAAAGCTATTAATGTCTTCAGAGTGAGCTCAGTTTTGCCTGCCAGGTAACCAGGGCGTATTGTAAAGCTTCAGTGAATTGAAACAGTTTGGTTTGGTCTAATGGAACAGCATGGGGAGTCCCAAAACAGACCCTCAGTAAATGATAGCACTGACATTTCAAATCAGTTAGAAGAAAATAAAGCAGAATATATGACCATGGGGTAGGAGAATTTTGAGTAAGTCACAAAAGATATAGAACTTAAGAAAAATGATTCATTGATATGACTGCATTAAAGTTAAGAACTTCCACTTATCAAAATTTACTGTGGGAGCGTAAAAGGAAATGATGGAATATATTTATATATTTAGTTATATTATATTAGCATATAAGTGACAAGAGTTGGGTTTCAGAATATGTAAACTTCCCTATAAATCAGTAAGTACAAAACTGAGAGCTCGTAGAAAAAGAGGCTGAAGATGTGAACACACATTTCACTACAGAGAAAACTTGAAGAGCTAATCAAGTCTCGGGAAAATACCATTTGTACCACAAGATTGGCAGAAATTTAGTAGAAGTCTGACAGTGCCAATGGTTGACCAGGATGTTGAACAACAGGAACCCTTCACCCCAGTGGAAGCATAAACCGGTACAATTACTTTGGAAAACAATTTGTATTTTCTAATAAAATCGTGCCTGGACATACCTTGCCCTCCAGCAACTCCCCTCTCAAGTGTGTAGCCTAGAAAATCCTCACGCATGCGCGCCGGCAGACCAGTCCATAGCAGGACTGTTTCCATGAGCTCCTAAGGCTCTTGAACATCTTTGAACAAAACCCGAACATCCTTCAGAAATATAATGGATGACCAAAAACTGAGGCGTATTCTTAGGACAGGAATTGTACATATCGGTGAAAATGGAAAACCTATGACTGTACATATGAAGATGGCAGACTGTCACGAAGGTAAGATTGTGCGCTGAAGGAAGTAGTAGCACCTGCCTGCGTGTAGTTTCACTTACATAAAGTTCAAAAACAGGCAGAACGAGTCAGTAGGTAATATAAATGTGTGATAAAACAAAAAGACAAGCGAGGAATTGAAAAGGCGTTAAACTAAAAAGAGTGGTTCTTTCTCACAGGGTGGAAGACAATGGAACCAGGGGTTCTGTTTCTTAACCTGAGTGGTGATTACATGGGTGTTCCTTTCATTGTTACTACTTAAGACTGTACAAATAACATTGTATGTTTTCCATGGGTTATGCATTGCACAATTAAAAAATCAAGGAGAACGGGACGCCTGGGTGGCTCAGTTGGTTGGACGACTGCCTTCGGCTCAGGTCATGATCCTGGAGACCAGGGATCGAGTCCCGCATCAGGCTCCCAGCTCCACGGGGAGTCTGCTTCTCCCTCTGACCTTCTCCTCGCTCATGCTCTCTCACTGCCTCTCTCTCATATAAATAAATAAAATCTTTAAAAATAAAATATAAAAATAAAATAAAAAATCAAGGAGAATAATGAGTATTTTTCTAGATTGTTCTAGAATTGAACCTGTCTTCGCAATAAAACGCCCTTTGTGCGGCTTTGAAGCTGTCTCCCCTTTCCTTGAAAGTCACTCTATTTTCCCGAGGCTACAAATCTCTTTGGTGGTGTTGCACCTAAATAAGAACAAATTCTGAGGGTGCTGATTACACTAGGGCAGCTGGTGGTCACGCCCGCCCCCAAAATAAACCTGTTACGTCGATGCAATAGTAGTTCCATAAATCCAGGTCATAAGCAGAAAAAGTTTTGTTACATCTGGTTCTTCCCAGGAAATGGAGACAAAAATAACCGAGGTCAAACTAGTCACTTTCCCCTGGCTCGGTGTCTCTGGTGGTGCTGTAGGTGGCTAGGACTCTACCAGTGGTGAATGAGCTCAGGAATCTAATTGTTTACTTTCAAAGAAAACTGCGGCATTTAATTTTTTTTTAAAGATTTTATTTATTATTTGACAGACAGAGATCACAAGTAGGCAGAGAGACAGGCGGAGAGAGAGGAGGAAGCAGGCTCCCTGCTAAGCAGAGAGCCTGATGCGGGACTCGATCCCAGGACGCTGGGATCATGACCTGAGCCAAAGGCAGAGGGCTTTAACCCACTGAGCCACCCAGGAGCCCCAAAACTGCGGCATTTTAAAATCCACTTACCATTTACACTGACAGTGGGATGGTAAAACCGATTTTTGCACCCTTAGGGACCCGTTATGCTGTAATGACAACCTAGCCCCCCCCAACCCGGCCACGTCCACTTCAGCGGTAACCACTTTTATCTACCCTAATTTTTTTTTAAAGGTTTTATTTATTTATTTATTTATTTATTTGACAGACAGAGATCACAAGTAGGCAGAGAGGCAGGCAGAGAGAGAGGGGGAAGCAGGCTCCCCGCTGAGCAGAGAGCCCGATGCGGTGCTTGATCCCAGGATCCTGAGATCATGACCTGAGCCGAAGGCAGAGGCTTTAACCCACTGACCCACCCAGGAGCCCCTATCTACTCTAATTTTATCTGCCTTTGAGGGACAACAGGTATCTGACGATAGAACAAGTCATCTTTCATCTAAGCCGTTCGACATATGCTTTTTTTTTAAAGATTTTATTTATTTATGTCAGAGAGAGAGAGCTCGAACAGGGGGAGCAGTAGGCAGAGGCAGAGGGAGAACAGACTCCCCGCTGAGCAGGGAGCCTGATGTAGGGCTCAGTCCCAGGACCCTGGGATCATGACCTGAGCTGAAGGCAAATGCTCAACCAACTGAGCCGCCCAGGCGCCCCCTGATATATGCTTTTTTTTTTCAAGACTCTATTTATCCATTTGACAGACAGATCACAAGCAGGCAGAGAGGCAGGCAGAGAGAGAGGAGGAAACAGGCTTCCCGCTGAGCAGAGAGCCCGATGTGGGGCTCGATCCCAGGACCCTGGGATCATGACCTGAGCCGAAGGCAGAGGCCTTAACCCACTGAGCCACCCAGGCGCCCCTATGCTATTTTTAAATGTCTCCCTTATCTCTGAGTTCTAAGGAGGGGCTGCATTAAGGAGAATTTCTTCCTTCCTTTGGTGTAAATACTTCTGGAATTTACACACACTGAAGCAGCATGCATTGCAGACCGGCCTGTGCTAAGGCTTTCAGAGAAGTTGATTAAACTGGTTCATGTGTTTACATTAAAATTAGGAAGAAAATCCTCTGGGGGGTGTGTGTGTTATGTGTGTGTGTGTGTGTGTGTGTTAAACTATGAGTCAGAACCTTGGGTTACTGGAATTCCACTACAGAATCTTCCTGGAAGGCCATGAGGGGTGAGTGGTATTTTCCTCCTTACTGACACAGAAGATAGGGATACTCTTATTTATTCTGCAATGTAGAAAACAAGGTAATGAGTTTCTTTTCCCCAGAAGTGGAAGGGCAATCCCATATGTGGTAACGGGGGATTTATTAATAATAAAGGTAGAGGGACACCTGGGTGGCTCAGTTGGTTAATCAGCTGCCTTCGGCTCAGGTCATGATCCCAGGGTCCTGGGATCGAGTCCCACATCGGGCTCCTTGCTCGGCGGGGAGCCTGCTTCTCCCTCTGCCTCTGCCTGCCACTCTGTCTGCCTGTGCTCGCACTCTCTCTCTCTCCCTCTCTCTCTGACAAATAAATAAATTTAAAACATTTTTAAAAAATTTTTTTCAAATAAAAATAAAAAAATAATAATAAAGGTAGACAGGTAATAAAAGGCAGATGATCTTCCCCGCTTTCATTTGCTGTAACGTGCAGAGCACATTCTTTGTGATCTCAGGCCAGTGACCTGATGTCATCGGGCTTCAGTTTTCTCCGATTAAAAGGAAGGAGAAAAGTCTTCTTCCTAAATGAAATAATGTATGCCCGGTGCCGATCACAGTGTCTGCTGCTTGGTAAGAAGGCCTTAACAGTTAGGGGCGCCTGGGTGGCTCAGTCAGTTAAGCGTCTGCCTTCAGCCTAGGTCATGATCCCGGGGTCCTGGCATGGAGTCCGAGCCCCATGTCCAGTTCTCTGCTCAGTGGGAAGTCTGCTTCTCTCTCTCCCTCTGCCTGCTGCTTCCCCTGCTTGTGCTCTCTCTCTGTCAAATAAATAAAACATTAAAAAAAAAAAGAAAAGAATGCCTTAACTGTTAGAAATAGCCCAAATGCCCTTTAACAGGAAATTGGGTAAAGAACCTCACCGCCTTCTCACAGTGGAACATTAGCCACGAGAACAGACGCACGGCGGCGGCAGCAGCACCCAGTGCTGGATGGCCCTGAGCAACGTTAATACCAGAAGAAAAGTGTAGGTCCTGAAAGATGGCGCAGAGCATGACACACTCCTCGTAAAGTCGAAAACAACTGGATAAATCATCTGCTTTATAAAGCACATATGCAGTAAACCCTGTAAAAGGGGTGGGGGGATCTTGATTCCCTGGTGTTGGGAGAAACACGCCTCGGTGGGAAGTAAGGTAGCTCTAGGTTGTTGTCAAGTTCCTACCGCTTGTTTTTTGTTTTAGTTTCATAGATGCTTATTATACTATTTAAAAAAATAAATTTGACTCAGTAGAAGTGAGCCATGCATGAACTGCTAGCAAAGGTGTGTCGTGATGTGGGGATTAGGGTGAAGCCACTTCCCCCAAGGTCCCATTGAGCAATGGTGACGATAGTTATGAAAGAACTTTGTCAAGCCAAGATTTGCCAGGAACGCCCTGAGTGATTGCATTTTATTTTTGCAGGTGAAGTACTAGGGAGTCAAGACCTTGCCTTCTGATACTTTTGTGGCTTAGATTTTTATTATCTGGAAACTTTCTTTTTTTAAGTCACTAAAAAACGAAAGCTGTAAAATCTTCCAAAAAAAAAAAAAAGAAAGAAAAGAAAGCTGCACCCCTTTCAGCTCTCAAGCTCATTTTGCCCACCTGTTTCATTCCTTTGATTACTTGTCATTAAGATTCCATATGAGGGGGCACCTGGATGGCTCAGTGGGTTAAGCCTCTGCCTTCGGCTCAGGTCATGATTTCAGAGTCCTGGAATCGCTCTACCTACTTGATATCTCTCTCTGTCAACTAAATAAATAAAATCTTAAAAAAAAAAAAAGATTCCATATGACTGTCATCCCCCGTCTTACAAAGCTAAGGAATCACAGTGGGAAGAGCCTTTGAATGATTCAGGGTTAACTCACAAGAGCTCTTCCAGCACCAACCAGGAACACAGGAAGTGCTGGGGGAGGAGGGAGCATTGTGATTTCCGGGGCTGAGTTCATTAGAAAGAAATAGGAATTACTGAGATTGTTAAGTCTTATCAGTTAAATCAAGTACCAACCTACAGGCTTTCGTAAAAAAAATTTAGATCTAATTAATCTTAGCATCAGGGACGCCTGGGTGGCTCAGTTGGTTGGACGACTGCCTTCGGCTCAGGTCATGATCCCAGAGTTCCGGGATCGAGTCCCGCATCGGGCTTCCAGCTCCATGGGAAGTCTGCTTCTCCCTCTGACCTTCTCGCTCATTCTCTCTCTCACTGTCTCTCTCTCAAATAAATAAATAAATAAAATCTTAAAAAAAAATTCTTAGCATCAAATAGTCATACTTTATAAACTGAATCGTAAACAATTTAGTTATCCATTTCTGTTATCTTGAGGAAAGGTAGAAAGGCCAGTGGGCCTTTTTCCTCCCTCACCACGTACAGTCACCAAAGTGTGCATCAGAAAGGGTTTCAGGATGGAGTTGTTACCTACGGACTGCTTTTCACAACGCAATTGGGACTCTTGAAGGTAAAAACTAATATTAATGACATTGTGTTGATAGAGCTTCTACATGAGAAGAGAACATCCGTATTTCTCTAGGCAGGAGTGTGTGCAGGGTAATATATTTACCCCCCCCCCGCCCCCGCCCAGAGTAGCAGTGCTGCCTCTGTCCCTGTTGAAGGGACTTCAGGGCTTGTCTGTGAAACAAATCCACAGAGAACAGAGAGGAGCGGATGTTGGCGGGCTACGCCATGCTGAAGATGGCGTGTGGGCGGCAAGGGCCTCGTGTGGGCCTTTGTGCCATCTGCCACACTTCCGGGGATGCTGGAGCGTATCGGAAAGAGCTCATTTGGTGCATTAGGATTTGATAATAAATAAGTCAACTTTCCATTAGTCTTTTCCGGCTAACACAGTCCACATACTGTCTGTGACAAGATCGTGAATCCGTCTGGAGGAAGACACGACTTGGTAGGTTTTGAAATGAGACAGAGGCGGGCAGGGACGTTCTGATGCTCTTACCAAAGCCAAGCAGGCAGCATGTCTGTATCAGTGCGGTGTGGTGGTGGGGATGCACCGACTGAAAGCCATTTGCCTCGGTTTGGTTAGGATTGTTTCTCAGAGGGCACACATGAGAAAGAAAATGGTAGAGGGGGCTTCCCAGCCGTAGGACCCTCTGCCCCTGGAGTGAGGCTGCTGTCTGGTTCTGGATTCAGGCGGGGTCGCAGATACACTGTCTTGTCTAATGAATTCCGGGTTACACGGCTTTTGCTCAGTTTGCTTTAATCAAGGAATGCTTTTTAAAAAAAAATGGTTAGAATGTATGTAGTTAAACTACGCAAAACTGGAACCACTAAGATTCTGCGCTTGCTCACTATATATGCATCTTAAGGTCCTCACCATTACCTTTGGTGTCAGTCTCCTGATATGGACCCCAGAGCTCTGCGTTCTTTTTTTTTTTTAATTTATGTAATCTCTATACCCAACGTGGGGCTCGAACTCACAACCCCAAGATCAAGAGTCGGATACTCCCCTGACTGAGCCAGCCAAGTGCCCCTGAGTTCTGCATTCTTCATCCCAGGGATGGCAGACACATTTGCAGAATTGCTTTTACTTAAGACTAATCATTTTGTTAGTCTGGTGTGCATATGTATGAGTACTAACCAAACACCCCTTTTTTTCTTGTTGTGATCGTTCAATTAAGGAGTTAACGGAAATTAGTAATAATCCCAGAATATCAGTGCCGGCTGAGACCTCAGAGACCAGCCTGATGGTTTTAGAGATGAGGATCTGAGGCCTGCACCACACCCATCCCAACATACAGAACTGCCTCTGGGAGGAGTCGTGAATCACTAAATAAAATAGGGACACTTGGCCAACTGATGAAATATTTATTACCCTTCCGTTATTTGCAAGGCAATATATGTTAAAAACTCTACCCAGAAAGTTTCCATGGTGAACATCAAATCCTAAACATGCCATTTTTAGGGGGTCTCTTGGAATTTCCTAGGAAAACTAATAGATATATGGTTCATCTATACTAAGGTAGGTCTGCGTGCACGTGTGTCTGCAGGGATGTCAGTATTCGGGTCTATCTGTGTCTCTCTTGTCTTCATGCCTTTTCTCTCTGGGACCCAGAGCTGTCCAGCAACCTCATTGGCAGAGAGTTTGACCGGGAAGGGCAGGGGAAGGGGGGGGGGGGGTTGAGATGCCCAGAACGCGTCTGAGCCGCCACAGTGACTGCCAGAACCCGCCTGTTCCACACTCAAAAGAACCACCCCCCAGGCAAGCTCTCCCTCGGAGCCTGTTTACACTGACTTTAGACACAACTCTAACAGACCTGGATGGGCTAAGCGTGGAGAAGCAGCAGCTGGGAAGGAAACGGAAAGAGAACCAATACCTTCTCTGACAAGAAGAAAAAGGGGAAAAGTTCAAAGCAGGCAGAGGATAAAACCCGAAGTCTGAGGCCACTTTGCTGAAGGAGAGCCAGCTGTCCCCATCTCAGAGGCTCCAGGGTGGGGGAGGTGCCGCTATTGCAGAGGGGGATTGTCATTTAAGTTAATGGGAGTGGCCACTAGTCATTAAGTGAAAGTTAAATAAGGTTTGTGACACTTTTTTAAAGTTCAGAAGATTTGCATCCAAAGTGGCTTGAATAGTAAGTGTTTTGGCACTTAAAGGAGTAAAACCATGGGGAATCTGGAAAAACTCCAGTATGCAAAAGTGGCTTTTCCACCCAGCCAGAGAGAGGAAGAGGAGACTGTTTTCATATATTCTCATCATCACAGTTTCTGGCCCCCTTCTAACCTGCAACCAGGGAGGGAGTGTTTCTGAAACAGGACCTTTACCTCACTTGAATTATCATATAAAGGACAGGAAAAATTACATGATGTGTGTGAAAGCTGATTGCTGGTATCAGATAGTTTATCATTTCCCTTTTATATCCGAGCTGATGTCATGGTGCTCCCAGTATTAAATCTTGGTTTTCCACACAGGGGAAAACGCTCGAGCCCCAAGGGTTTGGGGTCCCTTGGGCATTCTCTGCGGCCCCTAAAGGCTGAGGCAGAATGCTAAGGGCTATGTCAGGTGGGCTGCCCACACGTAGACTTGCAGGGAAGAAGCTATTCCAGAGCCTCCCCTCCTTCCATGCCCAGCCACTGCAGCAACCGAGCACTAGGAAGAAGCACTATGCGGTGTTCCTCTTAGTCCAGCGTTCCTGAACCTCCTTGGACCACCACTCCTTGTGTGTTGCGTGGAAATTACCATCATCAAGACCACGTTGCCACCAAGGCCTTTTTCTCCCATGCCCTTCCCATCTGTGATTCTTCTCTGCTTCCCTTTACCTTCTTACGTTTGTTGCCCAACACCCACGTCAGTGTCACTGGGTGTGCAGTTAAATAGCATTAAACAAGCAAACACACAGGGCAAGTGCTCCTCAGACAGGCTTCCTGATCTCTCCCACATTGCAGTGGGATTTCACTTCCAAAGAGCTGCGTTGGCTGTCACCACTGCACGAAGGGTTCAGGGGCAGTGTCACGTTCTTCGCCTGTTTGCTGCCAGCCCATACCTAGATGGGCAGCTGAAGACCATGCTGGTGATGACAGTCTCTGTAAAATACACATTTCCACGTAATAACTTCAATATATTTTCTTTTCACAGTTACACGCAGGCTTGAAATATGCCATGTAGTGCTTGGCTGTGCTTTTTTTTTTTTTTTTTAGTCACAAATGTGTATCTGAAGAAAAAAATTGGCACACACCTCCCAGTAACATCACTATAAATAATATGTGTACGGTGAAAGGAAATCATATCCCTTACTTAAATCCTAGGAACTGATAGACTCTAATGAAACACATTTATAGGAATTACTGTTACGGCATTTCTCCTCAATAGGACTTAGACTGTTTCAGTAGAAAAGTCAGCAATAAATAAATATCTGCCTCACAGTTTAGGGACCCAGTGTTTTTCATCGGAGGGAGCTGGTTGGCGAGAACATTGAAACACGCACTGAACTACTCTTTGTTTTTTTAGCATGCACATCTCTGAAAGCCAACAAGAATTCTTCAGAATGCTGGACGAGAAAATTGAAAAGGTAAGAAGTAAAATAAATGAGCCACTTGTTTCAAGGGACATGTGCTAACTGCCTCAAGAGTTCAGGTAATAATGTTCTGATTTCTGTGTCACAGAGCTGTCCTTATAAGGGGATGGGTAGAGAGCTAAAACAAAAGTCTCCCCTCACACCAAAAAAAAAAAAAAAAAAGTGACTGTGAGAATGTTTGATCTCTGCTAGAGCATCCAAGATCCCAGGCTTGTTGATCACTAATGAACAGGTGTAGGGCCACAGAGAGACTAGTCAGAGCCTTTGCCTAGAGACAGAACATCGCTGTCACCGCACATTGTCTGCAGCTGGTACCCTGCTCTCACCCGAGACCCTGAGCAAGAAGGTCATCAGGGCCTGCCGACACCTCCGGAGTGTCCACTCTTCTCTACAGGCATCACATCTGTGTTGCCGTCAGCGCCTGCCGCAGGGAAATGGCTCTGAGACACATAGTCTCTGCTTGTACAGCCAAGGAAACTCAGGCTCAGAATATCTGAATAACTTACTCAGGTTTGCAAGGCTGATCGTGGTCAGGTTGGAATTCCAGCCCACATCTGCCTGGCCCCAAAGCAGAGTCTGCTGAGCCGCTTCTCCCGGAGTGTGGGGGGTTTACAGTGACAGGAAGATCTGTGTGGAAATTGAACCCATACTTAGGATCTCAGAGTGCCATATGCTAATCAGCTGAATGAAGTATGGAATATGGTAAGAATTAAAGGCTTACTTACCTACTTGTGGAGTTCACATTCATCACTGCAGGGGGTGAATTTTAAATACAACCGTTATAAATCAGAGTATTTCCATTTGAAAACGTTGTTCTGAAGAAGAGTAAAATCCTAAATTCAGAACCTAATACAACCGTGATGAAGACATCAGGGCCAGTTTTGCCTTTGGAGTTTTTTCCGTTTTAATTTTTATTTATTTTTTATTTTTTGTGGCCCTTTTATCTGAGCATTCCTTCATGAATTCCTAGGTTATGATATGTATCAGTCAATGGAAAATAATAAAGGGCTTGAATTCTTCAGTATTTTAGCAGCAGACCCCATTCTGAAGTGGACCTCTGTAAAGAATAGTTGTGTATAATAATAATAATAATAATAATAGTTCCCATGCACCATTACAGGACCAGCACATGCTGCCAGTGTGAAAGGTAGAGATGGAAGATGGATTAGAATGGGACTTTAACCTACAGCATTACTTGGCTATGCGTAAATACTCCTTTGCATATAATTTATTTTATTTTAGAGAAGGAGAGAGGGGGAGTGAAAGGGGCAGAGGGATAGAGAGAGAGAGAATATTAAGCAGGCTCCACACCCAACCAGGGCTCCACCTCATGACCCTGAGATCATGACCTGAGCCAAAATCAAGAGTCAGATGCTTAACCCACTGAGCCACCCAGGTACCTCCCCCCTTTTTTTTTTTTAAATTTTTAGTGAAATCCTGGCTTACATATGACTTTTTAGATTGAAAACTTTTTCTAGGAATAATTACCAAGTTTCATGTATTGGTTCCAAAGCTGTTCAACTTGCCAATAACATTTGTTTTATTAAGAGAGGTAAAAAAAAAAATATATATATATATATATTTTTGTTGTTGTTGTTGTTGTTCCCGCTGTAATGGTGAAGACCTTTTCTTTCTCGGTTTGTTTGGACTTTTTTTCCTCCACTAGCTCTGTGACAATAAGAGGATCTTCTTAGTAGCTCAAGTTAGTCTCTAAAAACTGAAACCTGAATGGTAAGTTATCTTTTTAAACAAAAGTTACAGACCCTGACAAGGCATTTAAAATGATCTAATCCTATCCTGATGTGTTTCCATAATTGAAATTCTACCCGCTTTTACTCAAAACTGGAATTCATTGTTCCCGTCTGAAATCCGATTTCCGGTTTTCCTTTTGCGTCCAGGGTGTAGAGTATGATGTGTCTAACACAACAAAAGCAAAGTTTATAACTTGTTCATTTGTTGGATGGAACTTTCCCTAGACAAAGGAGCATTTGTAGATTCAACATAAACAGTATTCTCACTATGGAAAACATTTATGTTCAAAGAAGAGCTGTTATGTAATCTGTGACATGCACCCAGTTACAGATTTCTAGGGGAATTTTCTATCCAGTCTGAACCAGGCTTTCCTGTTTCTTGCCTCTTATCTAAAGTTCATCTCTCTGAATATTATGAGCATGCTGTTCTGTGTTATTTAACCAATGAGCCACCAAGATTAAGGTATTCCTTCTTAATATATGCATTTGATTTAATATAATCTTTATGTATTTTATATAACCAAATTTGGAAATTGAGTTCTTATAAATTATTTTCCTGACTTTCCATCATTGCTAAATATTTCTTTGGTCCAAGCTAGCCTGAGGGCAACCATAAATGCAAACTCACATCTATTTTTCAGGTTTTATAGAGTTGATTTTAAAAAACAAAAGACGGGCGCCTGGGTGGCTCAGTGGGTTAAGTTTCTGCCTTTGGCTCGGGTCATGATCCCAGAGTCCTAGGATCAAGCCCCGCATCAGGCTCTCTGCTCAGTGGGGAGCCTGCTTCCTCCTCTCTCTCTCTCGCGCTCTCTGTCTCTGCCTGCCTCTCTGCCTACTTGTGATCTCTGTCTAATTAATTAATTAATAATAAACAAAAGACGGGGGCACCTGGCTGGTACAGTCAGTTAAGTGTCTAACTCTTGGTTTCGGCTCAGGGCCATGAGATTGAGCCCCACGTTGGGCTCCACCCTGAGCACGGGGTCTGCTTCAGACTCTCTCTCCCTCTACCCCTTCCCACTAGGCGCTCGTGTGCTCTCTCTGTCTCCCTCTCTCAAGTAAATAAATTTTTAAAAAATGAAAACACCTCAGAACTTCGTGCTGAAAATTGGAGTCATTCTAAGAGGACTTGAGTTTTGAGATTTAATATCTCTCAGAAATGTCCAGAGATTTTTTTTTTCTTCCTTCAATTGGTCAGAAGCAAAATTGACTGACTATGTGGAGATTGAAAACTGCCCTTCCTTGATCTTCCTTTGTATTTATTGAATGTCTGTAGGAGGACATGGCTTCAATTTGCCCTTCAACTCTCAACACCAAAAGAAATCTCTACTGTGTCTCTCTCAAGAGAGATGTAGAAGTACTATTAGTGTAGAGAAACTAGGACTGTTAGAGGGTCTCGTATTTAGTGGAAATTAAGTTGGACTGCTCTAGTTCACACCTTCAGCTGGACGAACGTTTTCTAAGACGTTAATGATGTCAGAGAAAAGCAAGTAGCAAAAATGCCTTTAAAAAAACTTACTTACCACTTAATAAGTACCGGATAGTTACTCAGGATAGATAGGAAATTTGGGATACAGAATATGTAGGTAACAGTCCCTGGCCTTGAGGAGCTCAATTTTAGAAAGCGAATTCCTTTCACAGTGTAATCATTTTACTGATTGGAGCCCTTCACCCATTAGCCCTTCTCCTCATGACCCCCTGTCTTGCCGCCGTCACTGGGAGCCAGGCCTTCCTTTACCGGACACAAGTGTTTGTTGGGTCAGGTGTTGAAACTTGAGGTCCTTTAACCAGGGAGCTGTGTCAGCTTCCTGGACACTTTGTACCATTTCCACTGCCCCAGCGGCTAGAAGGCCAGGACCCCGAGATACTCTGGGAGAGCTTTGGTCAGGAGAGCAATGAGAGTTCCAGAGAGCTTGATAACCTCTCTTTGATTTACTTCTGCATTTCCTTTGTGGAGAGTAAAAATCCTATCACACGAAAGGAGCACCATTTACTTTTCCCTCATTACGTTTTACTCGGATATTCATTTGGGAAATCTGTAGTTATTTCTCCTGACAGTTCAGACTCCCGAACCCTATGGGAAGTGGCGACATCACCTAATTGTGCAACGGAAGAAAATGGCGGTTTACTGCAGAGCAAGATAATGACTTTAAATTCTATGCTTTCATAAATTTTAAATTCTAAAATTCATAAATTTTAAATTCATTTCGAATTTTTAAATGCTACTCATTCATCTTTGGAGAAGATGATATCTAGATTATTTAAAAGTCAGCCCCATGGGGGAGAATCTGAATACAGTACCAAAAGACAGATCACATCACATTTTTTTTTAAGATTTTATTTATTTATTTGACAGAGATCACAAGTAGGCAGAGAGGCAGGCAGAGAGAGAGAGAAGGGGGGAAGCAGGCTCCTTGCAGAGCATAGAGCCCAAGGCAGGACTCAGTCCCAGGACCCTGAGATCATGACCTGAGCCGAAGGCAGAGGCTTAACCCACTGAGCCACCCAGGTGCCCAGATCACATCACATTTTAAGATATGCTTTCTTCTGTACATTTGAGTTTACAGGTTAGAAGTCAGAAAGGTAAATACATTTTTAAGTGTCTACAACAATAGAACCTTCTCCAGGCAAAAACAAGGGTGTATGTTTTGCTCTACGAGGATGTAAGAACAGCTGATGACCAAGGAGCCTTTTGCCTTCTCAAAGACAACTCTTTTTTTTTTTTTAAGATTTTATTTATTTGAAAGGGAGAGGGAGAGGGAGAGGGAGAACGAGTGGGGGGCGGGGCAGAGGTCCTCTGAGCCCAATGCAGGGCTTGATCCCAGGACATGACCTGAGCTCGAAGGCCAAAGCTTAACAGACTGGGCCACCCAGGTGTCCCAGGACAACTCTTCATATTAAATAAAGAACGTCTCAGTACAGTACCGTTTGCATCTGATTAGTTTTTCGTAAGCAAGATTTTGTAAGCTTTGTTAGGCTGTGAGCATCTTTTTGGAATCTTATCAAAGTGATAGAGACTCTCCCTATTAAAAATGCACATATCCTATACACAGATTTCTTAAGTAAAATGTCAGGGTTGGATCATTCCCTGGAACCTCTCCCTGGGCTCCAGGCCAAGAACCTGTGGATTTCTTCATGATGCCTTTCATTGGTGTGCTTCCCTCGGAGGCAGGACCTGTCTGCACCCGTGAACTTTACCAGCAATGGTCCACATAGATCTCTGGTTTGGAGACTAGGAAACTCCACACAAACCTGTTCTCCTTCTTTCCTTACTGCCCTTCCTTCTCCTCAAAAGTGGCCGAGAGCACTTGACCCTCCGAGCACGAGCGGCCAGCACACCCACTGCGTCGTCTTGCTTATTCCTGGATGACCGTGAGCCTCTGCCGCTGTTAACTGGAATTACTCATTATAACCTTTTGAGGAAATGTCTTAAGAGCAGCTCTGGATTTAAAATCGGCTGATTTTAAAGGACGTTTGTTCATCAATAGACCTGTACATCTATTTAAAAAGTACAATAGCACTTTTATTTAAAAAGTACAATAGGACTTTTAAAATCTATTTAAAAAGTACAATAGACCTGTACATCTATTTAAAAAAAAATCATTCACACTTAGAAAATGTCTGGGGAGATGGAGAGGAGAAGGGAGTTGAGGGAAATTGGAAGGGGAGCTGAACCATGAGAGACTATGGACTCTGAAAAACAACCTGAGGGGTTTTGAAGGGGTGGGGGGTGGGAGCTTAGGGGAGCCTGGTGGTGGGTATTATGGAGGGCACGCATTGCATGGTGCACTGGGTGTGGTGCAAAAACAATGAATACTGTTACACTGAAAAGAAATAATTAAAAAAAAAAAAAAAAGAAAATGTCTGCATTCCTGATCCCCTTGGCCCCAGTCTGACCTAGCTGGTGAGAAAGAGCATGTCTGCATTTAGAAGTTTATTTCAAAGGCACTTCCTCTTAATATTATATCAGCTCAGTCTGAACCATGTCTTGAGTCCATGTGTCAGAGATCAGAAGGTGTTTGCTTTTCACCTGGTGAAGAGAGTGACTAGCATGTAATTTACAAACAGTGGTGTTTCATTCTGTATATAAACTATCCCCCTAGGGGACTGTGTAACCTCAGAGTTGCTATAGAATCAGCTACAATGTGTAGTGGATACAGCTGATGATAGGTTTTCCTCTCTGGGCATGTGTTTGAAGGCCTCCTTGGTGCCCACTAGGAAGAGAAACATAGGGCTGTGGTATCAAATCCTAAGGAATGTTCCACAGCCCGCCTGCGTGTGCAGAGGAAATCACAGGGTGTACCTCGCATCGTGCTTTTCACTTTTAGCAACAGCCAAGGCCCTTCTCAGCCCTCCACACTGGTAGAGGGAGGCTTGCCCGAGTGTATATTTTGCAAATGGGCTTGTTTGCCAATATCATTTCATTAAACAATTTTTTGTTCCACAGTAAGCATAGTATGGCCTTGCCTTTGCTCATAATCAGACCTTTCCTTGTGTCCCCTATCCCTCCATCCCCCTGCCTTGCCTTCTCTCTCTCCTGTGTGTAACTTTCCTTATTCATCAGCCAAATGAAAGCTGTGATTACAAGGGTAAGGATGTGACTCAGTCCTGTTTTGTTTTCCTCCCTCCTGAAGAGTCGTGACGCCAACGTTGGTGTAGGAACCTGCGATCCTAAGGTAGCTGATCGTAATAGATGGCACGGCCAAGGAAGATAAAGCAGGCAATGAGCCCAAAAGAAATGAAATACTCAGTCTCTGCTCGCTTTCTTTTTTTCTGGAGGGCTTGATTTTCGGAGAGTCCTTGAGGTAGTCTCTGCCGGGCTCTCAGGGAGCAGCAGCGGAGAAGAGTTCAGATTCCAGAATGATGAGAACCCTTCCCTGCTTATGAACGAAGCCTGGCCGACAGTGGTGTGGGGCACAGTCAGGGGATGGTGTCGTTTTGCCGTGGGTGCAGTAGCTCGGCAAGAGAGGGCAGCCCCAGGTACCACTCGGAGCAGAGACACAGTGATGCTGGTGTGCGTCATTCCCTTGACGTGTTCCCATTCACTTCCTCCCTCCTGTCTTCCTCCTGGCCTGTTTCCCTTTCTCTGCGTGTCTGTTCTTTGGCGGCCATGGGTATCGTCTTACCCCTCTGGGCTAAGATTAGTCTTTGGGCCTATCTGTCTTTGTTTCCCCAGAACCTAGCACAGGGCCTGGGACAGAAGACATGCTTAGCGAACTCGTTAGAAGGAGGGAATGGTACAGATAAGAGACCACGGGGGCTCGGCAAAAGCAAACAGAGGAAGGAGGCGTGGTCAGGACTCCTACAGAGGAGACTCAGCAAGATAGGTGCTCCCCATCAAAAACAGCGCCAGAGGTAGGCAGCAGGTGCAGAGCCAAGACCTGCCTTGAGAGAGGTCCCGGAAAGAGGCAGCACCGAGGAAGAGAAAGAACCTGAACCTGTGCTTCTCACCCGGGGGCCAAACCTGAGAACCAGCTCCAGTTGTAGCTGTGTGGCCCCAGGCTGATAATTAGACCTTTCTGAGCCCCTCACTCCTCCTTGAAAATTTGCATAATAATGCCAGCTTGTCTGGGAAATTAGAGATAAGTCACCAAGTTGTCTAGCAGAGAGTTTAGTCTGTTGGACCGGCTTGAAGTTGTTTGTATCCTTATCATAAGGCCTTTTATAGAGGGGGGGGGGGGCTTGAGGGGGCTAAAACTGAAACTGAAAATGCAGAATTTAATAGCTTGAATTTTGCACGAGCAAGAGTGCCTTCCTGTGGTACAGAGGTCTCCTTAGAGGTAGAATAGTAGACGGGGATACCTTTCCAGTGTGCGCTGACCTGCCTGACTTCTTTGTGGTATAA